>SDVV010022336.1:0-12967 GCA_016164225.1 Gammarus roeselii | reverse complement strand
ATATTGCGATACATGTACACGTACATACGCTCATATATACACGTGCACGTACGTATACAGGTCTATACGCGGACATACGTACATACATAGCTACATAATTGTTCGCCGAAGCGAGTGATGATAGGCCCAAAGATTTGTAAACGCATTATAATAGCAAGCTTTATGACGTGATTGGAGTCAGTGTTACGTGGAGGACAAGCGGAGACAAACGGCATCCTCAAATAGATAAAAATAGATGTTCACATCTCAGAAATTTGTTTACAAGTGTTGGATGAAAAAATCTCCGTAGATGATTTAGCTCGGTTCGAGGATATATATTGACAAGTGATGGAGATATCAATTATCTACAAATGCGGAGAACATGAATCACAAGAGCGGGAACTATTATCCATACATGGAAGGATAATGAAGAAAACCGGATTTGGGGGACTGATTTCGAAACATTTCAGTCGTATGTAACAGAGTTCAAAGAAAATAAGAAGGTATATCTTGAAATTCATAAGTCCCAAGCAGAAAATTTCCACACATGTAAGAAAGGTGGGTTAGTGGAAAATAATTTCTATCCAGCGATTGAAGAAAATTTGAAAGGTATGATGGAGTTTCTTTCGGATAATGATTGGAGGTATATTGAATTGGATGAGATTCGAATAATTAAAGTTCGCAAAGAAGAAGAAGAAGAACATTTATGGAAATGCGGGGATCTACATTTATGAAGATACGGGGATGGAGCAGGTTTCCGTATTCGTATCAAAGATATGGTGGACTATATGAAGGAATTTGAGAGGAGACTGCTACAAAGTGATAACGGGTACGGATGTATGTTCGCACCATGTTGATACTAAAATGCATAAACATTGATGATGTCAGCAAAAACCGTATATAATACTAATAAAAGTATGTAAATCCTAAATTAAATTGTTTATAAGATCCTAAAAACTCTAGGGATAAGCGATGAAATTGCATACATTGCGTTGGTTGGAGGTAACATCGAAATTATTGAATTCGGTAGGAGAAAATATTTCAAGGGTTGCAACGCTATCCATAAACCTATCTCGGAGCAAATGCTGTATATGTGTGACAGAATGGTGAGATATAAATCAGAGTCCGTTGAGAAAAATATTCAGTCAATATTGGGATTCTGTTGTGGAAGGATGGTCTATAGCTTGAGTCCTCGATTGTTCGAAATAGTTGGGGTGATGGGGGTCTGTAGACTATGCCAGAAAGAAATAAAATTGTATAAACATAATTCGACGAGTAACTTGTAGACTTTTGAAACGTTGTCATCGTGAAGATTTTGAAAAAAGTCGAAATAATTAGGTGCAAGTTATCAAAGCTGCAAAGGTTAGATCAAAATGTAGAGTCAAGTGGGGATAATTTGTTATGCATTGTATATAACATCGACTGAATATCGTACATAAGTTAGGTTAGGTCAGATTTTTGATGTTTTACTAGATTAGAATTGGAAATGTGTATCAAACTGCAAAGGATTGATCAAAATGTAGAGATAAGTTGAGTTAGGTTAGGTATCGGAGGTATTAATGTATCTGCCAGTGTATGGTAACCCTTTTGCAAAATGTGTGTAAATGCTGACCTTATACCGACATCGACCGTGAATACGCCTACATTATACCAGCATATGCCGGCATATGGCGGGATCGAACCGTGAATATAGCTACATCATACCGGCATATGCCGGCATATGCCGATATATGGCGGTGTCAAACCGTGATAAAATGCAAAGAATAATCTTCAAATCCATGACTGAATACGGTAAATAAGTTAGGTTATGTTAAGTTTTTGATGATTTACTAGATCAGAATTGGATGTGTGTATCAAACTGCAAAGGATTGATCAAAATGTAGAGATAAGTGGAGATAGGTTAGGTGTCGGAGGTATTAATGTATGTAATGTATGGTAGCCCTTTTGCAAAATATGTGTAAATGCTGACATTATACCGACATCGTCTGTGAATACTCCTACATTATGTCAGCATATGCCGGCATATGCCAGCATATGGCGGGATCAAACCGTGAATATAGCTACATTATACCGGCATATGCCGGCATATGCCGGTATATGGCGGTATCAAACCGTGATAAAATGCATGAAAAATCTCAAAATTAATGACTGAATACCGTACGTAAGTAAGGTTATGTTGGGTTTTTGACGATTTACTAGATCAGAATTGGATGTGTGTATCAAACAGCAAAGGATTGATCAAAATGTAGAGATAAGTGTAGTTAGGTTAAGATGCATAATTATTAATGTATCTGGCAGTGTATGGTAACCCTTTTGCAAAATGTGTGTAAATGCCGACATGCTGCCGCATACATGAGCTAACGCAGTGACGCTAACGATCCTGTCTGTATAAAATTGGACTCATATCTGTACTCACTCAGATAGCGGTCCGCTTTCAGGGAAGAAAGATGTCGCCCAGTACGATATGGAAGTATTTTACTAGAAAGGAGAACACGGGGGTATGTGTTATTTGTAATGCGGAGATAAAATTGAACAAATCAAGATCGACGTTTGGGTTTTGGCAACATCTGAAAGGACAGCATTATCTTGAATATGATACTCATATATATGGGCGAAAAAATATAAGCTCTATGGATGCTACGGCTGTGTTGACAGAACATAATAATCCGGACTTGGGTTTCCAATCTAATGTTATAGACGACGTTCAACAGGGTGCGAGCGTAAAAGAAAGTATGGTGCCGGTATCAGCCAAACGGGAAACGTATAAAGATTGGGTGAAATGGGGGGAGTATACCCAAACCTTAGCCGAAATTGAAAATAATGAAAATAAGGGGAAAACGTGAGATACTTTCAGTGGAATGGATATCAGTGACAGTGATTTCGATGATATGTCATGTGAAGAAAAACCTATAAACGTTGAAGGAAACCGAAATATCAAATGGGGTAATGAAAGGGTGACAAGTATAAGAAGTGAAAAATTGCATAATAAAATCAGATGTATATCTGATTTTGTTTCAAAATTATTGGTAATGAAACATGAGGAGAGAGAATCATGTCTCAAACGTTTGAGTGCTAGGAGAATTATGTATATTTCAGAAATTTGCGGGAATATAATTAATGGTAATGTGGGCAATAGCAATAATAAACCTGAAACGATTCTATGTCATAAACATGTAGAAGTAATTAAAAAATTAGCGTCCATAAAAAGGTCGCTGAAGACTAAATTCAAAGTTTTGGTTACAAGGATAGGATTGCAAGTGTTGCATACACTTCTTCCACAGGTCGACGTTTATCTAAAATGTGTACTTAGGGCGTTAGTCTAGAACACCAATAGATCAGAGAAAAAAAACATACCCAGATGATAAATCCTACACCGATATGACGAGTCGATAGCTTCAGGTGAGGAATAAATATACATCATTGATAAAGAACCCACAGAGTGGCACTGGTACCAAGGATCAAGATAACACAAGAGAGGGAGGTCGAAGTCATTACTTATGTTTCACCGAGATGCTCACGTCGAAATTTCGGTGTGAAAAAGTTATGTTTTCGTATAAATTATATCCCATCATTGATATAAAATGTGTCAAAATCTATTTTCAATAGAAATAATATATTTACTAAATCTTTGTTTGCAATATCCTAAATTTACCTCGAATAAACTAGCATTGAAAATGTACTAGAACGCCTCTTGCCCCACGTTGAAAATGTGATAGATAATAATCTAATTGAAGTTGTACACAGGTACCTAAGCTATCGAAGATATATATATCTCATCAGGTGAAGGGTAGCCGAACCATAAATGCTCTAGGACCCCTCCATCTAGTAAATCGTCTTATAAACGTTACACTATACGCATGCTAGGGTTCAATTACGAAAATTCCACAGAGATGCAGTACGGACTCACACCTCTTAAATATACATTCCTCCAAAATATCTGACATTTAACTCTGAGTTCATGAGAATAACGCTATTTTTACTACGATACCATTCAAATCAATAACAAATTTCCAGACCTATCTGATGCTATGTCTCTAGCAGGACGAAAACAAAAACAAAATCATGCCCAATGTGTCATAACAATGAAGTCTACAATGCTTTACTAGGTCACTTCTCAGCAAACTACCACTGATAAATAACAAATTTTAAAGGAAACATCCAGTCACGTATAATACCTCAGACATACCTTGCATCTGTTTCACCCATCGTCTCTGAACAACATCAAGCAAAGCCACATCCTGGATAGAACCAATAATGACCCTGACATGAGTCTCCAGTTTAGAGGTTAACCCCGATATTGACACGGAAAAATGCGGTAATCGTCTCTGTCTGAATACATGGACTTCTCCAAGAACCCCAACAAAAAAAAACATTTGAACGATGAAACAAATAAATGACTGCAGGGACTGATGAAAAGCGAAACGACCAACGAATACCCGAGTGAGATCAATTGGTTGCAACCAACGTGTTACAGTATGTTGCTTGCATGTCCGAGGCCTCAGACCAGCAGCTAAGGGTAGCAAAACAGTAAATATTCATGTGAAATGATACCGTAAAAACAAATACGAAGATAATTAGGATTGCGGTCGTATCGATAACCCACAAAAATACTACCACCCGAGAACACTTTAGCGTGAAAAATTATGAAAGCACGTCAACATGAACATGTTATAACCTGTAAATGTTCATAGCCTATATTCAACATCAAGCTGGCATCAAGCATCTCACCGCTAAAAACTCCACCAAACAACCTCCGAAAATGAGTCAAATATAGCACAACTAGCTAAGCTCTCCTAATATATACCCATATTTTTTGCATAACTACATCGAATATCCTAACAATCCAGGTTTGAGCGGTAAAAATTTATATTCAAATGAGTCATTCAATAACAAACATAGTAATATATAACATATTGTGCAAAATATCCCAATACAATCATATATAGAGACTAAGTCAGACACACTAACAAATAACATACATCCTAACAAATACATCGGCCGACTCACAAAAAACTTGCGTTCTTGGTATCTCTCTGAACCATCAGTAACTAACTTGATCACAAGATCAATTTGTTTTAACATATAACTTCAATGTCCGAGAAATACAGCGACTGATTCAGACACATTAACAAATAACATACATCCTAACAAATACATCGGCCGACTCACAAAAAACTTGCGTTCTTGGTATCTCTATGTACCATCAGTAACTAACTTGACCACAAGATCAATGTCTTAACATAAAACTACAATGTCTGAGAAATACAGCGACTTAGTCGGACACATTAACAAATAACATACTTCATAACAATTATTGATAATAGGTTCTAAGATCTAGTCATCCTTTATCTAATTCCTTCACAGAGCATATTCGTACACACTAATTATCGCCTATCTAATTCCTTCTCAAAGCATATTTGCAGTACGTATTTCCAAGGCATATTCGGTGTCCTATATTTTTGGGCATATTCGGTGTCATATATTTTTGGGCATATTCGGTGTCCAATATTTTTTGGACATATTCGGTGTCCTATATTCTTGGGCATGTTCGCGCCCCCTATATTTTTGGGCATATTCGGTGCAATATATTATTTGGGCATATTCGCGCCCCCTATATTTTTGGGCATATTCACGCCCCCATGTTTTTGGGCATATTCGGTGCACTGTATTTTTTTGGCATATTCGGTGCACTATATTTTTTGGGCATATTCGGTGCACTTTACTCTACTTCCATTCAAATTTTTGCCCCATAGTGTCGAAAAACTCTTTTAGCATATCAATGATCTATTGTACGGCATTATTGCTTCTAAACTCTATATTAATGTAGTACTCAACAATTGTTCTCAAACATTGTATTGTATGTCATGAGAACATCTTCCCTGTAGGAGATCTAATGTCTGACAAATCTGGCAAATCTCTTTTGATTGATACCCGACACATACCATTCGGCTAAAAAATAACACGTGTGTATTACAATATATCATCGCAAGGACGGGAAGACCCTATTTCTCGAAGAGTAGATGCAGTGAACAATTCCAAGCCTATAGCGTAATGCCTATTGTTTTTAAAAAATATGTATAACAAATAGCGATTACCTACGGTCGCCAGAAAATATTCGCCGATATTGATATCGATAGGAGGTCATTGTAACCAGAATTTTCCCTGATAATGTGTGTTTTTTCAATGTTGCCTGGTAACTTCTTCTACTCAATGGTGAAAGATCGAACTTTGAGAAAAGCTACATACGTCTGTAATCAATGTATGAAAAATATTTTACATCTAGCGTGAAAAGTTCTACTGTGTATGTAACCACGGAAAATCATTTGTTAAAAATCGTTTGACACATTGCGTTGCATTAAGTATTACCGACCATTTATTCGAGATGTACTTATTTATTTATTTTTCTGCACGAAGAATTTAAATACTTTGCAACATACTGACACTAAAATGCATTAAAAATAGTGAAGTACAATACGCAGGATGTTATGAAAGAAAAATTGGGCATTCTCAAAATACATCACAGCCAATCCCAGTTCGTGAAAACACCACTAATGAGATACGAAGACGTACAAGTGTGATAGCGGCTACCTAAAACCTTGTCATTCCCAGCTATAGAGAAATGTAGTCTTCAGAGTTAATATATCCGTATTAATATTTTTATTAGACCTACTATGATGACCACGTGCGTGGTGCTACTGCACGTGCCTGTGGAGGTTTTGAGTAATTCAGATAAGCTTCATTTTTGCAGTGGATAATTCTTGGGGTAAACATGAGGTGTGCAGGGACCGTGTCAAGTCAAGCGCAGACACGTCAAGCGCAGCTAGTGTACACTCACAGGTATAGTTAGTGCTCGTAGAGGCTGAGAGTTGGATGACAAGTCTTTAAGTGTAAAGCCTGTCTTTAATTATGCAAAAACTTTACATTTTTGCATTGGACTTGCATTGTTGTTTGACGTTCTCACAGCCAACTCATTTATTCACAACATGTTATGATAATTTTAGATTTTTATACATAACTGTTTGCATTTAATTTTCTTGGGACCGTTCTTTCTGTAATGAAAAACAATTGGTCGAAATCTTAGGGATTTTGAGGCTCTGCATTATAGACGATCTGTTGCAAATATTTAATCATCTAATAAATCCCTCTTTCAAAATCTTTTTTGCATTCAATATGCTTTTTAAACTCGATAAATGCTTATGTATTGTTTCTGATTCTCGTATTGACTGTAAATAGCAGATATATTTTATGACGTAATCATCCAGCACTTCCCGCAATTTGTGCAGCCAAATGATCCTACGTTATAGTAAACATCCCCAAATACTTCGTTGTAAATGACAGTTTGCGCATTTTCTTCTGGTGATTTTTGCTCGAAAACCAAATAATTACCTAGAGCAACAAGACTATTTTGCTATGAATTCGAAAATAAATTAATTTCGTTGTGTCGGAGGCATTGAACTGATGAGTAATTATCTCATGTTGTGTAACGTGGTGTTAACAGAGCACGCCGTTGGAGTAATCGCGAACATAAAGCATCTTAATTACAATTGCATCCGGGCAGTTGACGGGCGAAATCTGGGGAGTATTAATTACATTTCCAGACACAGGAGAAAAAAGGATGACCTCTTCTAATAGTTTAATAAGCGTGAGCCTAGTCCGATGCTGGCGCTGAAACATTCTTGCTGGCATTGATGCCTGATATTCGAATTTCAAACGCCAAGCATATTCTCGAGTTCCCGAAACCGATTCCAAAACGAACTGAATTCAAAAGAAGTGGTAACATTTTTCCCCCTGTTTTTGCTTGGCAACGAAGCAGATTGTTGAACTAGGGCCGATTTAGATATTGGTTTCTAATACTGAGTTCGTGGTCAAGCTTAAAGGTGCACTAGATTTCGCGCTATCGAAATTCTGTTTATAATTTATATCGTTGGAATAGGGTCCATTTTATAACATGGCAGTCATTTAAAGAGTCAAGATAGTCTAATATAATTTCCAAGCGTATTAACAATTACCATCTGAAGAAATGCGCACGAATGACCAGCGTTTTGAAGAAGAAGAACATTTTGCCTTTCTGCTTGTGTGAACTCTTTCTAGTACTAATAATACTCAGCGCAAACTCTCGGAGCTGATCAACTTCCGTAAAACCGGTGATTGTTGGTATAAAATAGTGGGATTCCTAGCAATATATAAATTTTGCTCATTCACGTGATCGTTAAATTACTTGGATCAGCGGTCTCATTCAGCTATTGAATTTGAACGCGTCTGCGTGGCAAATGGACTAAATTTTTATTGGTCGAGAAAATTAGATTTCTTAGGATACTTTTCAATAATTTTTCACTACATAGCTCTTCCTGAAAAAGAATTGACAGACTATTTAGCAGTAACACAAGCCTTGCAAAATGAAGTGGTGAAAATTTCAAAGTCAGTGCACCTTTAACATAGTATTACCAAGAAGTAATTTGAGCTGCGATATTGCGCCTGGTTTCTGGAACCAAACGTCACTGAGGGTTCATAATTCGTCTGAAATAAGAAACGTAATTTATTGTAAACTAAGATATATGTTAATTTACTCTCACATTATTTCATGATTCCTTTCGTGTCCATTTCAGCCAAACCGACCTCATCCAGCCGCCGCACGCACTCGAGGTCTCAAACACTTCACTATCTCGCCACTCCCTTTGTTCGCTGTCACGTAACTGACATGCAGTATTGTGGCACGCATGTATCCTCGACCCATCCGCTTGCAATGTACGAATGTAGACGTGAGCCATCTGCTCAACTGATACCTTAAGCTCCTGTTTAACGATAACAAATAATAATTTGGACAAAGAATTTGAAATATTATCATCTAGTTCTTTCATTAGAGAATTTGCATGATAGTGCCAATTCGCATTATACTTAATCTAAGAGAATGAACGTATTTCACTGATATAATTGGACGAAACGATAACGTAAAAATTGACACATTTTTCCTCACGATTTAATCTCTTCTTTTATGAATAATTTACGTTGACTTGTAAATATTTTAGAAATCTCTTTGAAGTGCTAATGCTCGGCTTGCTTACGTGCGTTGATCCATCAGTCTATGAAAGGTTCCTTTGTAATACTCTACACAGAAAGCCTTTGTGAGTGCATGTTGGGCGTGACACTCTCAATTCGAATAGCTACATTTCATTCAACGCCTACTTGCCGCTACGCATTCAGTAACTCCTTCTTGTTGGTGAGATTAGAAAATTAACTGAAGGAATAACATGACAACTACTGAGGCATGCCCCGAACAACTGGGTTAGTGCATGTGGATGTCGATCATATTGTTTTTTATTGCTCAAATACTTACTCAGTAGTTTTTTATACTCTAAATAAGTTCAATATTTTGATTCCATCTTGAGAAATAAAACTGGGATGAAGTAAATTTAAATACTTGTGTTTGCAAAATATCAAAAACCTTCTCGAGCTGGCAATTCCTAACGCCAAATATAGTCTCCGTCAATTTGGTCGAATCGACAAGGAAAAAAAAGGCAATCAATAGCGCTCGCAAACAAGGCGGGGCAATGAAAACAAGCGGCTTTGAAAGTTCAATTCATTTTGCGAATAAAATGGAAGCGACGATGAAAAAAAATACTAGGCGAGGAGTAAACAAACGAGTTTAAAAATGATTTTAATAGCCGAGATCAGAAGAACAACAACCATTCAGTTTAAGTACATGACGGTGATCTTGAACATTTCTGCATTACCATTGATTCAATGCACAACACACGTTTTACTGAAGAGTGCATACGGGCAAGCTCTAATATTACCAGAACATTTTTACACGAGGTTGTTATATCCTCTTTCATGGCCGAATGAGCACGTAACCGTCATAATCAGAGGCAATCGGTGAAATTTTGCGTGTATGGGTGTGCTCGAACATGGCTTATAAAATCTCTCCCGTACCAACTTGGTGTGAACCGCGAGTCACCATAACACAGTTATGCTCAGGTGATCGATTGGTCAGACATTCCTAATAACTCTTCGTGTACCTGTGCTGTAATAGTGTTAGAGGTTGTGCTAGATAATAAATTATAAGTGTAGGAGTATGATAATAATAAGTTTAGGGCGTATAGTAACTAAAGCATCAGCGTATAATAAACTAGCGCGAGCGTGAAGGTGTGCGAGGAAGAAGGAGCCGGGACTGACGAAAAGTGGAGGAGATGGAATCGCTCCTCCTGCTCTGCTCAGCCAAGCTGAGCACGTCACGGAGCAGGAGGAAGAAGAACTTTTCTCCTGCTTCTGCTAGGCGGAGGGCAAGATGGACGAGGTCCTGATGGCCTTCCAGAGGAGAGGCGACCCAGGGGAGGACGGAGACCTTGCGGTACAGGCCTTCGTCCTTGAACACCAGCTAAACCGCGTAATCAGTGAGTTTTGAGTAGATTAGTGAAGACACCGCCAGGGTGCATGAGTCCGTGGAGGAGGTCTAAGTAGAGGTGGGTAAGGTCCAAGAGGACAATGTTAGTACCAATTATTATCAGGAGTGATCACTGCGACCTTTTTGAAAACACACGTTTCTATATGGAGTATGCTGGCAAGGACCTGGTGTAAATTAGTGAAAACAAGTGAGCTGATAATCCATGCTTTACTGCTGGACGAAAATGATTACCGAGGAGTCTTGGGAGGATTAGTACTGACTTCCTTCTGACGCGTGCTGGGCAAAAGTCTGCAACGGCAGTTAACATCAACCACTAAACCAATGTCAAGGTTACAAGAACTGGGTGTGAGCTCCGCGAAACCAAAGTCCGAACCACCTACTTTCCGTTAGCCTAAGTGATCATCGGCTGCGTGACAAAAAAAAACAGGGACTGCGCCGATGCCTTGGACCAAGACATCCGGGGATTGAAACAGGACTCAAACCCGATGGGGCGGCGCAGGATTTGAGCAGGTCCAGAACCGGTTCATTTTCGTGAACCGGCCTACGTTTGTGTAGCCTTCACGGAACACATTCGAAAAAATCATAGATCTGAACGACGAAACTGTGACGCTTGTCATAGGTAGCTCCATCGTCCATCATCAAGTGTTCATATATGTGCATCGGTGCAAGGCTAAGTGTCGTGTTATCTGCAAGCTCGGTGGTACACTTGATAAGATCAGAGGTGTCCACGCGGAGGTTGAGATTTCTAGCCCGGTGACTCTCATAATTGCTCGTGTCTGAAGCGTACCAAGTCGGAAAATCAGCCATCTGCCAGCCAGCCTTAAGATCAGCTGATTTCTTACCTTAAGGCAATGACGAATTGAACGATCATCACATCCATACTTCCACAAATGAATGGTGATGACGAGATGTATAGTATACTTACCTGCACAAATCGAGCCCTCGAAACTATTTACATATCCAATGGCGTATCCTTCATCAATTGGTTTGATGACTTTCGGAAAGGCCCAACCTTTCCTTAGAAGACGGCTACATTTGAATGACGTAAGAAATGCCAGACTTGGTAGACTTCTCCACTTATTCGCTAAGAAATATTATATACAAAGCTAGGGGACCAGCGTGCTTTAAACGATGCATGTTTTCAGCACAGAACCCTATCCAGAGGGTTTCGTGCCCGCAGCAAATTTCCTGACAGGAGCGATGACTAACCAGTCGCTCCAGGAGGATTAAGCTGAGGACACGGCAGGTGCGTTACAAGACTCACACGAACGTACAGACACAGGCAACACCAGGAACGGTTGTAAACCTGGAACGCAGCCCAATGAAGGTCTTCCTTATTATGATTGCGTGGGCATAACTTCATAATGTCAAGGCAATAGACAAACGAGGTTTATCGTCGTTGGTGGTATGGCCCATTATGTTCGTGAGCCAACCCGGGGAAAACAGCATACTGCACCAAGTCATGTCAACTGAGGAGCGCTTGGTCGGCCACATCCTAGGTGGCAACAAACAATTAGGTGCTGACCACAATAAAGTGTAATTCCCATCAAAGTGCAGGTTCCAGCCCCAAGAGAGCTATTCGTCACTCCAACTTTCAGTGAGCAGATTTCAAAGGGATGAGAAAACAACTGAGTGCTCTTAGTTTTAGCGAACGACTCAGAGAGGGTATGGTTGGTTGGGGACAATTGCTCCCGTCTGCCCAAAGAATCAGGCCTCCTTGGTGGAATGTTGCAGGCGCAAGAGCCTTGAATCGTCGCAACCAATCAAAAGTGTAACGACGAAGGGACAACACAAAAAAGGCCTCAGAATTTCATTGAATGGCTTTAAGGAAAACCACGAGGATACTTCGATCCCCTAAGTACATGAAAGAGAGGAACATAAGGAACAGAGCCACATAGAACCCTAAGGAATTCTATCACAACGTCATTGAGCGTAAAATTTTTGAGGCTCCGTTGGCCCACTAATGGATGATGATGGTGTTCTCAGGCAGTCACCTGGAAGCATGGCCAGCATTCTGAACAGCCTATTTTTTTAGAGGTCACAGTTAAGAGCCGCGGCTGACAATGAGATAATGTTTATACTGAGGAAGTTCCACTCAAAAATCTTGTGTTCACACGAGAGGAAGTGATCAACTCGAAAAACTGAACAACTGAACACCAGATGGACAGCACCCAGGAGTTTTTAAGGAAACCCGGGAACAATTGTCGGGTTGTCGTGCCCATAATTACAATTTATCGATGGCGAGTAGCCAATCGATCACTCAATATCAAAACCACACCTTCTCGTGACCAACCTTCCTCTACACCAGACTTCCTTCCACTTACCACACCAAACTCCCATTCTCCCTTTTCTTTCAGATTTGTCTCACTCAGCGCCAACACATCGAACTTCCGCGTCACAAACATCTCATTAATCTCCCTCCTCTTTATATCATTCGTACTACAGCCAGGCATATTCAGCTACCCTAACAATAGGGTTCGAAGAGGCGTGAGCCTCTCCTCACCCCGCTCGTCTTGTCGTGTTTGAGGAAGGGTTTTACAGAGAAAGGGATTCCTCTCCCCTTTTACGACACGCAGGGGTTATGAT
>SDVV010022335.1:0-12967 GCA_016164225.1 Gammarus roeselii | reverse complement strand
GTATTTTTGTAGGGTACGTAATGCCGTTTTTTAGCTTTTTTTTTATTGAAGTTTGAGTAAAGTGATAACTGTTAGGTTGGTACGCCTGTTTCGGTGTAATGACAGTGGCAGATATGAGAGTGGCAGATTTTGAAGTGGTGGAAAATGCGTGTGGGCTGAATCATCATTAGGTAGAAAGCATGTGGGATGAGAGATTTTTAGCGGTCATGACAGTGTCAGGGCCATGACAGTGAGGTGAAGTGAAGTGGCGTTAGTGCGCGTGTGCGGGAATAATTTTAGCGCGAACGCTGGGCTCCCACAACATTCAGATAGTTGAAGGCTACTATGAGCTAATCCCTTAGTCGTGTTCTTTCCTGTAATAACAGTTTCGGCTCCTCAAGTATTTGTGGATATGACTAGCATCTCAGTTCTGGGATAATTTATGTTGGTCGGTGTTGAATCCGTTCCATCACTTTGATATCCCCTCGTAGGCAAGAGGACGCACGTTGAATTGCAAAATATCCACTTGGCTTCTCCATTTGAGATTATTGGATATCAACGTTTCAGCATCTCGTTGATTGTCTACTTCGGTCAGGTCATCTTCGGCCCTCAAGTCGTCGAATTTTCTCTTGTGAGTTACAAAGTGCATAACTTGCCATTGGTCACTTGTGTACTTGGTGTATTTCAAGAAGCATGAACCCTCATTCCAAAATGGATATGGACAGAATAATGTCATTATGGCATTGAACACATTCTATAAGATCATGAACTATTTTTGTTCATTTGTCACTAAAAGAAAACATCCAGGCAGGTCCACTAGTACCATATTCTGGAAGCTAATCCACGTATGGTTTTTGATGAGAGTCCATAGTTGGAAAGAACAAATATCAAAGATTCACTGTTGAAGACGCTCAAATTCATCTGTCGCTGATTATTTCTGGCTGGGGAGTTGATGTGTCTCCGGTGAAAACAGAACTTGGCATAAATATGGGCGTATGCGAGGACTGAAATCATAGAGTACGTAGGATGTTATTGTATACAAGAATTTTGTCATTCAATACTGCGACGATAATGCAACTACCATTCGTCTTCTAACATAATGCACAGTGTAGTTTAACCGTCAATAGGTATCCTCTGTCTGGCGGCCTAGTATCGCAGCAAAAAGTGGGCATTGGCGTCTATAATGACGGCGATAATCATAGATGAATCAGTAAAAAGTAAGACGAGTCGTCCATTTATGACAGTTTCGGAAAAATATTCAGACATTTAGTAATGGACCTATTTGCTACGGTTCGTTGAGTGATTGATTTGCAACGAGTAAAGTGCTACTGCATATATGAAGTCAATCGTGTTTTACTGCGATTTTAGTCGTGCACATGGACTCCCACCTCGTTTGCATTTACGCGGAATATTCCAGATCATGAAAATTATGTCATGATCTTTCTGGAATAGACCCCTACAGGAAACAAAGGTGTAGAATTTTCCTAGTTCTCGTATGATATTTGCCTTCATATGTTGGAACATTTCAAAAATATGCTAAAATTCTAGTACGTGACATGCATGGACAATCATGATCATTAATTACTACTCCGCTCGCTGCAAAAAAAAAAATACCTAGAACGCAGCAAGATATTGGCCTTACCTCGAGCTCTTGTACAGGACGTCGCAGATGCAAATTGGACTTTGTAGATGCAACGCAGAACATCACCACCGTCTGGTCGAGATCCTTCACTTTTTCTTCGTCATGATGTGACCGAATTTGAAAAGAAGGATTGACCCGATCCAAGGGATGATTTGAGAGAGAGAGACCTATGTTGAAAAATATTGTAGGACTAGCAAAAAGAAGTCCGTAAATACGCACGACAAAAATTTACTGCAATGTGGTTGCTTCGAAAAGAGCAACCACATCTAAGGAAATTTTTGTCCCGCGTATATATGGCCTGGTTTTTGCTAGATAGACGATACTTTTTTCAACAAAGGTCTCTGGGGCACTAAAAGGAATTCCGTATTGTTAGCTATGAGCAATCACTGCTTGTGCGAAATACTGTTATAATGTGTGAAAGTATCCTCGTAGTCTTCAAGACGTGTCGTATGTCATGTTATGTGAATCAAATAATACATTGATACAAATATTTGATTCGCACTGCTTACCTAACGATCTTCTTAAATCACAGTAATTTATATGCTTCACATACAAAATCGTTTACCAAGAACTGAACTGTGTGATGTTACTTCATACATGCGATCACATTGCAGTGGTAACGAAACACGATTTCTTACCTCGTTTCTATTCAGATCTGATCCTGCCACGTTAATAAAAATTATCAAGTATATCAATCGCTCACGGAAGTTTTCTCAGTCAAAAGTTCAAATTATAGAAGCCTCAACGAAACGATATAAAAAACGGTAACTCACCATCTTAGATTAAAAGGAATAACAATATTCTCTACCAGCACTGTACGCAACTGACTGTCACGTGTTGTGCCATATTCCGCCCTCAACCAGCCTTAAAGAGGTCAACTTGGTAAGCCGCTGTAATTACTGTCGCAATTAAAATTACGTTGTTGAAAAGAAAGCGTCCGAAATTGCGCTGAGACGCCAAAATTGACTAAAAGGACAGTTTAATGACCCTGAGACCAGCAGCTTGCCTCCACGTGCTTGCATGTAACCAGCAGATAAAACCCTCAGTGTCCGATTACAATTGGTTAACATTCATATGCAGCGGCAACAGCAACAGCACCATAAGCCACGTATAAGATGGAGCGTTAGCAGTGAATGAGTTCAGCTGTTGTATTGAGAAAATATAAAAAAGCTGGTGAAATTTTGTCATGTTAAGATTTATTGTCACGATGAAATTCAACAATGTTCCCCTGTCAATTGTGTCACGATAAGTATATCAATAATTATCGTTGATTTTTTTTATTCCTCATGAATTTGAAACAAAAATGTATAAATAAGGCATCCACTCAACAGTGAGTATAGGCTAACAGTAACAGAGGTATCTGTGTTACTCTCCCCTGCTATACAGTCCATGTGCACGTGATTTGTACAGTCCTAAATTTGGAACTGTTGAGATTTTCGTTAGATTGCCATCCCTTTCCGTAAACCTGTTCAGGCACATTTTGACGCAATTCAATATTTAATGGTTCAATAAATGCTAAAACGGGGTTGGCATGTCTTTGTATTCGTTATTTTGTTCATAATTCATGCCACCTTCCGATTTATAGGAGAAAAAAACACATTTTCTTAGTTCCCAGTTAGTAGTTTTGCCTTCATTCACGCTATACATCCACTAATGTAGCAGCTGACGGTAATCGTGAAACAGTCCCGTGAGGCTGCCAGAAGTAAAGGATCTGAGCTGAAAGTATATTTTTATTGCTCATCTGAATAATTTGAAAGCTCTCGATATTGTGGAACATGAATGCCTTGATTGAGGGGGCGGGTACGCAAAGTGTAATGAATCAAATATATAAGAAATTACATTGCTACCTATGGAGACAACATAGCCTGTTGTTCGTCTAACGACAGGTAGGATACCGACACTATCATTACATAAACTCCACTAGCTTCCAGATGTATGTGTACCAATTCTCACACATCTAAGAGTTCCTACTTATAACACAAATTGGAATAATTACTCAAACAGTCATCAAGAGACCTTACTCAAACAACGATTTAGAGATTTACCTTCATATTCTTGGAACTTTCAGAGATTTTGGCCGAACATCTCATATTCAGAATACAAGTTTAGCTGTTAAACTCACTGTTTGCTAAATAGATGCCGGGAATTTTGTAGATGAGATGATATGTTTCATAATTTGACAACAATTGACTGCCAGCAAAAAAAACTGCTTGGCACATGCATAACAGTGGGTTATTAACTAAGACCTTTCCTTTCATACAAGTAACTAGCAAGACTCCTGCATAATTTTTATCATAAACGTGTAGGTTTCGTCTATCTTCAAGATCAATAACCTAGTAGTATCAGTTACGGAAATACCTGGTTATTTTAAACAATAAAATTATCATAATAATTTTTGTTTCGAGGGAGGTAAATTGAAACTAATGAACCAGTTTAGAATAATACCGAAATAGCTATTCCTTGCGTTGTTAGATATTACTTTACAAATAGCTAACAGCAATCACCCTTGTTGTGCAGTTCAGAAGACTTAATACTGTGATATACTATGCAACAACGAATACACCTTCCATCCTGTCACAAAATCAAGTGTAGAAAGATTCTCAATGCATTCTTTTACCACTGGTGATTTTATGAAAGTGAAGAATCATAATATGTTAATAAATGTATAGTCATCCCAGCTACTCTGATCGAGACACTATCGATAGTTAGAAATAAATTCATTGGAAGAAACTAAAAGACTGCGTTCGTCTTGTCGAATTGACGGTTTTTGTTCGTCCAAACGCAGTTTGGAATCTGTTCGATGAACCCGTTCTTCATTTTATCCTAGGAACAATCTCCAGTAGATAAAACGTAGCAGTAAATGAAACTAGGATAACGGACGATTGTCATTATTACTATTTCAAATGTTTTCTTCTAATGCTGTGTTGTGATTATTAGTCATCTTAATCACAATGCCTACCAGTTATTCAAAAGCTTAGATGTGTTAGACATCTATCTTGTATGCAAATTTGGTTTGATTCTTCTTGTATTCGTTCTCCGTCTGGTATCGTCAATCTTCAAAATGTTCACTAACAGCGTTTCTGAGTTGAAATGGACTGTGTGTGCAATCCAAACAACGGAGTTTGACTCGAAGTTTTGGCAATAAAGACTCGGTGAGGCTATTTATAGTTCAGACTGCTGCTCCCTCAAGGAGTGTTTCATTCTCTTCGACAAAGTTTACCCTCACAAAGTTTGAGAAGCTTCTCCAAAATTGGACGAAAGGCAACGAGAAGACCAGCAACCAGCAGTAGCTTGCTGGCAGTACCCTGGTCCACAGTAATTGGACGCTTTCCATGATCCTCTTTTGTTGGCACGAATAACTTCTTGGGTCAGATGTTGGAGGCGATAGAATTTACGCTTCCATGTGTTTCCCTGACTTTACATCAATCATGCATGTCCGGTTGTCTTTGTTTTATATATAGTGTAGCGCGAGAAGAAGAAGAATATACCAATTGAGGCTACATGTGCAGAGATGTGCAGGAAAATATGCAAGGCACCGAAGAGTGGTGAGTCATAACTTTGAAATCGGTGTGAATATCTAGTCAGAATTTATCTCCTTATCATCAAGACATCACTCGATTTCCAACGAATAATATCTTTATAATCATTTCTCAACAAAATTAGATGTAATCGAATCAGCAATAAGTGTTCAATATAATGAATAATATAATGAAATCTGCGTATATCATGATGGGATTTATAATGTAGAACAGCTATAACAAAAATGTGTGGACGACTAACCAATATTCCCATTATTCTGCCAAACAATCCACTAAATTATACAAACGGTTATATTGGGCCAAGTTTTGCGGTGTAGAAGTATCAGGGTGCTCAACACGATGTTATAGACAAATATGACATCTGAACCAATAATCTTTATTACTGTGCAAATTCTAAAAGTAGTCTCAGTCTTCTGATCATGTGCGTCAAGGTGTCGTACGGACTGGGACGCGTGAGTTCATTTTATTCGCATTCGGCAGTAACTCACAATTTAGATGTTATGGAGACGTTTGTGACAGGAAGTTTATTTTTACCTCAAATATTTTTTTATTATGTTTCCCACAAACTTCTTTCCTCTGATTGTTCTGTCAGGGAAAGCTTATCATCCCTGTTTCATTGCCCATGTTTCCTGCAAATCATATACACCTGAGGCGTTGTCAACGCCCCTACAGTGGAATGACAAGAATGATAACAATGTATTTGAGGTACACCGGGGGACTGGCAAGTATATGGGCGAAGGAAATATGCACAATAAGTGTTAAACAGTCTACGGTGTTGGTCGACCTTTTTATTGTACATGAGTCCTAACATTGCACTATTTAATTACTTCTAGTCACTTCTCAACAGTTTCAACTGTTTCAACTTTAGTAAATGACATTCCTATTTCTGCTTCAATCAGCTGAAGGTTAGTTCAGCTGGTTAAAATTCGCTGGCTCCCTATGTCTTCTCCCGTTTCCAGAAACATCATGCTAATTGAAGTGCGTTGGATTCTATTCTAGTTTGTGCTATAGTTCAAACAGCAGTTCCTGCATCACATTTTGCTTCTACCCAACGTAATGCCTTACATATGTTTTCTTTGAAGTACGCTATTTCAATTCACAGTATTCCAGAATATCATTAAACTCTTATTTGAAGAGAAACCTCAATGCCCGTTAACTACAATTGTAGTCATATACCTTAAACAAAACAAAAAAGTAAAATCATGATGTCTACAATTTTATCGGAGTCTTTACAAGGTAACCAGATATTGCAATAGGAGCCAAATCCAACCTTCTTTGCCCCACCTCATGAAGTGGAGAGATTCAAAAGGCCTACAACATCACAACTCTTCATCTTCATGAGGTGATATCACGAAATCTGCCAGTTCAATCGTGCCCTAAGTTATACTGCAACAATATGCTGCCTATAGAACGTTATATTCTAAAAAAAGATTGCAGAACCTTTATTCCTTAGTGGTGGGATTCACAATCCCTTTCAACGAAGTTTCCGCTCAAAATCGGCGCTTTATTATCCCCCGAAGAAGATGAACCTCCACTGGACTTGAAACGGAATTGCCGAACATTTATCAAACATTTCCATCAATCTCTCACAAATGGCTCCTGCCATCCTAAATGGAAAGAGGCCAACGTTACCCCAATTTAAAAAAACACAAAAAGTGTAACGAATATTACCGTCCAATTAGTCGTACCTCAGTCATTGACAAATTGATGGAAAGTTTGATAACGGATATAACAACAAAATTCTTAGAATTAAACAAATTGATTGGTGACTCCCAGCAGGGCTTCGGGCACAACCGTTTCTGTCTTACAAACCTGCTACTCTTTTTCATGAATATAATAGAAATCAACGACAAAAAATCTCAAATCGATTTCATTTACCTTGACTTACATAAGGCCTTTGATAAAATCCCCAACAAGCACCTAGTTAGTAAATTGCACAGCATCGGCATTCGAGGCGATCTTAACAACTGGATAAAATGCTGGATTTCGGATATACAGCAGCGAGTTGTACTTAACGGAGCTACCTCCTCCGGGTAATACTACAAGTGTCGTGCCTTTAGGGTCCGTGTTAGGTCCAATTCTCTTTATAATTTCGATAACAATCTCGATAACAATTTACTCTCTAACATTAGCAAGTTTGCAGACGATACTAAGATAATAGTAAAAGTGCAAATTGAACTAGAGTGTCAGCAGATCATTGTTGACTGGAACAAAATTGTTGATGTGTAAGAAAAGTTACAAATGAAATTTAATGTAGATAAATGTAAAGTTATGCATATAGATTTTCATAACCGCAAGCACGAATATTCAATAACCAGAAATAAACTCATTCCTATCACCGTAGAGAGAGATTTAGGTGTCATTGTTAGTAACGACGTAAAAACTACCGAGCAATGTAACGATGCTGCCAAGAAAGGCAACAAAATGCCAGGTATTATAACCCGCACTATCTCGTTTAAAAACCAACACAGTCTGCTCATGATATACATACATATGTTGGACCGCATCTAGAGTATTCTGTTCAATTCTGGTCTTCATATCCTAGAGAAGACGTTATCAAATCAGAGAAGGTTCAACGTTGAGCTACCAAACTCACCCTTTCGCCTCGGAAAACATCTTACGAAGACAGGGGTTGTGTACTCAATCTCTATTCGCTAGAAAAACTTCGAGTCAGAAGCGGCATGATCGGATTGTGGAAGATTATGAAGGAAAATAAAACGTCGACCGAGTGAGCCTCTTCACTCTAGGTACGAAAGGAGTGACTAGGAACAATGGATTCAAAATCGTTGGGAAACGTTTCTCGTATAGAGTTGTCGATTAATGGAACAAACATCCAGTGAACTTGTGAACAGTGATGCAATCAAAGCGTTTAAGTCGCAGTTCGACCAATTTTAAACAAACCTCCAATAAATAGCTAAACCGTTCCCTTTCTTGATGTTCAAGAAACAGAAATGGCACATGAAGCTCTGAGTCGTTCTACTTCAAACTTATCCTTTTGCTATCATAAACGCTTGTAAGCCCCGTGCTCCACTTGTAAAAACCTAGAAACCTGGGATTTGTTTGCAATAACATCGAATAAAGGTAACGGTGTCGTGACCGTTGACAACTGTTGGTTATTTCGGATGCATTATAACAAATTTTCGGGAAATACCGGGCTGATATAGCAATTCATCCGTTGGTTATGGGACTAAATTAACTGTTTCTTGCGTGAGTTTAAAGCTATCCAGATCAATGCCAACGAAACGTATAATGCAATATTTCTGTTGCGTGCCCTGGCATTTATTCGGTTTTCTAAAGTTTCTTAAAGTCAACTTTTCTATCTACGTGTTACTTGGAATCCGATTCCCCCTTACGTATTCAACTCTTTGCTTCTCAGTTGAAAAATTTCGGCCTCACTGACGAGTTTTCCTCTGATTAACCCGGTTCATTCCCAATAGAGGTTTTCTCAGCGCCTAGAGCCGAGGATTTGGTTTTGGCGTTCGCTGAAGTTGGAAACAAATCTACCAGGGTCCCTTCATAAGAAACCTAATACATTGTCTGTATTACATTTTTTTACACGCTTCATCTATTTTTACAGGCTTCGCAAGAAAGTTGCTCGGAACAATTCTGGAATTTTCGATGTTGAAATATTTTTGTGTTCGATCAAAAGTCTTCCAAACAACTTGGTTGTCTATTAATGGGCCTTCCTTTGGTTCGATTGCAAAAGGCTTGGCATTGACCCTTCTAGAGACTGGCCTATTGTCTCACTTAGGGTCACAAAAGCTCGAACCTATCATTTTCGGTTTCCAATTGGAACTTATTGTTAGGATATAATTTGATATAAGACTCATTTTCACCGGAGCCTCAACGTGAGTCATAACTGGCTCCCCCGTAGGGCTCGACGATCATGGATTCCAATAGGCTCGCACACCTCTGTCTGCAAGAAAAACAACGTTGTCAACCTAGAACACCTAGAAATTTTCAATCGTGTTAGACGCATGCTGGTGCGCACAAGAAAAAACCTTTGGACGAATAAGATCTCCGCTTCTAATCATTTAAAACTTCAGGAGTAATATGTATGCACCCTACTGCGCACAGGTAGCATCATCGAGATTTGTACAAGGTTTACGGCTACACGGACAAATGAAGCTCCGACATCAACGCCACACAATGTTTACACCTACGCGGTCTAGTTCGGTTAGAGTATAATTCATTAATTCACACATGATAAAGACTCAGACGAAACAAATTCCTGCCTCCAACCCCTCAGAACCTCATGAGGAATTTGTACGCTCGCCGGTGAGCACAGATAGTATCTTCGAAATTGTTACGGATTAGATCAACTCCAAACGCAACGCATCAAAAGGTTTATAGCTACGCAGTCAACGTCAACCACAGAAATAACTTATGGTCCATGCAGGCGCAACCGAGCATAGACTGAAAAAAACACTGATTCCTACTATCACCAACGAAACTTTCTCACAAATACATTAGCGTTGTTCAAGATGACAAAATGGCGACTGGCGAAGAAGAAATAGCTGGTTCATTGTGAGCTGAAAAACTGCTCAAATTATAAAAATCACACATGTTTAGGGGGATTTGGGGGTGGGGAAGAGGTCCCTCGGGTCCCAACGGAGCCCGATGGGTACCGGAGGGTAACCCAAGTACCCAGGGTCCCTCGAGCTCTCCGGGTCCCTCGAGTCCCCTTGTCTAAGCTCATCTGGGCTTGTCTCGACTCATTTCGGCCCGTCTCGGCTCATTGCACCTAACTCTACTTGCCTCAACATGTTTCGACTGATTTCGACGCACCTCGGCAAGCCTCGACACTGCTCTTCCCCTCTGCGCCGGTATTCCTGTGGAATGTAATAACTAATTTTTCTACCCAAGCATTTTAGGGTGGGAGCTGTGTGGGGGTGAGGCAGAGGTCCCCTGCGTTCCAAAAGAGCCCGATGAGCCCCGGAGAGTAACCCAAGTCCCCCCGGGGTCCCCGAGCTCCCCGGGGTTCTCGAGTCCCCTCGTCTCAGCTAATCTCTGTTTGTCACGACTCATTTTGGCCAGTCTTGGCTCGTCGCACTCAACTCGACTTGCCTCAACATGTTTCGACTGACTTCGACGCACCTCGACCAGCCTCGGCACCGCTGTCCTCTTCTGCGTCAACAATGCTGTGGACTGTAATAACCAATTTCTCTACTCAAGCACTCCACATATATACATTCCCCAGTGTATGGGTTTTACAGCGTTTGGAAGGGAGAGCAGAGATTTCAAGATTTAGAGAGGCCTCGAAGGGTAGCACAGATTGTCAAGAGGGTCCCAAAGGGCCTCACGGGTGTCCCAAAGGGACCAAGAAGGGTCCAAGGGTCCAACCCTCCATACCACAAACCTTCCTGGTCTTCCAAGTCCACCGGGTTCCCGAAACCCCGGGTCACCCGAGTCCCGGGTGTCCCACGAGTACCCCCCTTATTCCATGGGTCACCTAGTATCAACCAACCTCGCTAAATAGTAAACAATTCAAAATTTATCACTATGAAAAAACGGCATATATAAATAATAGAGCCAAAGAAATAAGAAATAATAGAATACTAAAATGAAGTGATAATGATCTATAAAATTAATAATCATCCATCCTCCCCAACTATCGTGAGGAGAGGCCGGCATGCATCTCGCTGGGGCATGAGCTGAAATTAATATCCAGACAAAATCTGTTCATTTGAATATAAAAATAAACTTAATGTATTTTTGAATTTTTCGTGGAATTGTCCGCTCTCTACCAGTGTGTTTACATATGTGCACCACAGATACCGATCTCCCCATGACTGTAATTTTCCATCCGCCTCCTTCACACGAAGTCTTGCGTCAGAGCTCCGGTGGAGATAGCCCCTTAATCTAATCACAGCGGGGCATGTTATCTAGAGACACCACGGCGGCCGAAAGAGACTGGGGGTAAGGAGGGGGGAGGTACGTGGGGAGGCGGAGAATCTTCTGATTGATACGACCCAAATGCTCACTTACCCGTGAACCCAATAACCTTTAGTCGGAAAAGGTTCGTTGTTGAGACCTAGCATCATCAGTACTATGGCGGTGACGTCACGTTATGAGCATCCCACTTGTTAGTAGGAAGGGCTAATTAGCTATTCTCGATCATATACTTGATTTGGAGACCTATGCGAGTCAAAGCTCAACATAATACTTTTTTTTCTCAGTGCATCATCGAAGAAGTATAATGCAGCAAAATCGGAGAAAAGATATTATAGTGTTGATAGAGACCTGTTGTTTGAAGTATGAGACCTAAAGGGGGAGGGTTAAATTGCTCAGTGTTGAAGAATGTTTCAACATAGGCCAACGAGCGGAGTTAAGTGGGGTTGTTGAGGTGATTTAATGGTTTGAAAAAAATAATCCATTCGGCTTATACATAAAATTGCCGTTGATTTGAATTCCGTCGATTGATTTAATTGTTATTGAGATGATTAAATGTTAGTCATAAAAAAAATATTGCATCACAGACAGTGTTGGATTTTATCCCCCCTTGTCGGTAAAAAAACAAAAAATAACTGAAGTTGTTCATAAGCAAAATGTGAAATTGACCAACTTCCCCTGAAAAAATATGAATTTCGTAAAGCAGAGCTTCTCTGGCCTTGCCAAGCACGTGCGTAGCATTTTCCTTAGTCTCACGACCAATGGCGACTGTATTCCACTGTGCAAGAATACGTTACTCGTTGTCAGGTAAGCTCGAACCTTAAACCTTCACTTTCCAATGGGATTTTGTTTATTTTTTGTGAAAAATTGAGTTTTTTTTAATCCGTGATGTGAAGGAATCGTGAAAAAATCAAAAATCTTCACACGCAGTATTTCATCCGCCTCATTCATTTCAGATCAATAACATGAGTAATGTTCAGGAACTCGGCTAACGACATCAGCCTTCCAGAGAGGTAATAACTCCAGACTACCAAACCAATTGAGGAACCACAGCGGGAACATATTTTCTTGAATCAGGACGGCGGCTGGGTGGAGTAGGGTGAAGAGATGGGGGGTCACAGGGAGGTAGAAGATCATCTGATTGATATCACTTGATTGGTCAATGAATGAAGTAAAGTTCGTGGTTCAATCCTAATGTCGCCAGCACTATGACGAGGACAACACGTGGTTAGCTCTAGAACATGCGGCATGCAGAACTATGCCAATGAACGCTTAATTTATTAATATTTTGTTCTTTACATCACTGATAACATAATATGCCGTATGATCTTTCATTATAAATTGTCGTTATTATTGCAACACAACCACTCATTTAACTATACTTCATATTCATTTACGTGTTGAGTGTTGTACTTCAGACCAAATATGCCACATTTGTTTCTACTGTAGTGTACATCATGATGCTACTCAGAATCGGAAAGTTCATTGATAAGGCTGTCGCGAAAATGCGGTAATTCATTTATGAATATACGTGAACCAACCCACTTCCATCAGGGTTGATGGTCGGCTGACGGGGCAATAGGCGACCACCAAACATTGATCAGACAGCATCAGCTGGTGTACTAACAGGTTCAGAGAAATCACATCTGGTTACTCGATCTGTAGCGATGTATCGATATCGGTACCGGTGGTATCATCCTGGTGGAAAATCTGTCGATAGCATCAAAAACCCACCTCATTTTCCTTCTATTTTGTTGGTTACAAATTAGTACTTGACAGAAATAAATGCTTCCAATGTGTGAATATATCTTATATCTATTCATAAAATGGTAGAATGTGATTCCGGGTGTTGCTTATTATGTGCGTTGATAACAATGGTAGAAATATCATTTGTAGAATTAATAATTTTCGTTAT
>SDVV010022333.1:0-12967 GCA_016164225.1 Gammarus roeselii | reverse complement strand
TGATCACCTGTTAATGACGGGCCCTGTATTCTACTGTGATCACCTTTTAATGACTGGCCCTGTTATCTGCTCTGATCACCTGTTAATGACGGGCCCTGGATTTTACTCTGATCACCTATAAATGACGGCCTTGTATTCTACTCTGATCACCTGATAATGACGGGCCTGGTATTCTACTCTGATCACCTTTCAATGACGAGCCCTGTATTCTACTCTGATCACCTGTTAGTGACGGGCCCTGGATTCTACTCTGATCGCCTGTTGATGACAGTCCCTGTATTCTATCTGATCACCTGTTATTGACGGGCCCTGTATTCTTCTCTGATCACCTGTCAATGACAAGCCCTGTTTTCTACTCTGATCACTTGTTTATTGACGGGCCCTGTATTCTACTCTGATCACCTGTTAATGACGGGCCCTGTATTCTACTGTGATCACCTTTTAATGACTGGCCCTGTTATCTGCTCTGATCACCTGTTAATGACGGGCCCTGGATTTTACTCTGATCACCTATAAATGACGGCCTTGTATTCTACTCTGATCACCTGATAATGACGGGCCTGGTATTCTACTCTGATCACCTTTCAATGACGAGCCCTGTATTCTACTCTGATCACCTGTTAGTGACGGGCCCTGGATTCTACTCTGATCGCCTGTTGATGACAGTCCCTGTATTCTATCTGATCACCTGTTATTGACGGGCCCTGTATTCTTCTCTGATCACCTGTCAATGACAGGCCCTGTTTTCTACTCTGATCACTTGTTTATTGACGGGCCCTGTATTCTACTCTGATCACCTGTTAATGACGGGCCCTGTAATCTATACTGATCACCTGTCAGTGACAGGCCCTGTATTCTAATCTGATCACCTGTTAATGACGGGCCCTGTATTCTACTCTGATCACCTGTTAATGACGGGTTATATAGTCTACTCTGATCACCTGTCAATGACGGGCCCTGTATTTTACTCTGATCATCTGTTAATGACAGGGCCCTGTATTAAACTCTAATCACTTGTTTATGACGAGCCCTGTATTCTACTCTGATCACCTGTTAATCACGGGCCCTGTATTATACTCTGATCACCTGTCAATGACGGACCCTGTATTCTACTCTGATCACCTTTTAATGACAGGACCCTGTGTTCTACACTGATCACCTGTTGATGACGGGCGCTGTATTCTACTCTGATCACCTGTTAATGACGGGCCCTGTATTCTACTCTGATCATCTATTGATGACGGGCCGTGTATTCTACTCTGATCACCTGTTAATGATGAGCCCTGTATTCTACTCTGATCTCCTGTTAATGACTGGCCCTGTATTCTACTCTGATCCCCTGTTGTTGTTGGGCCGCTGTATTCTACTCTGATAACCTGTTAATAACCGCCCTGCATTCTACTCTGATTACATGTTAATGAAGAACCCTGTAATCTAATCTGATCACCTGTTAATGACAGGCCCTGTACCCTGTATTTCACTATGATCACCTGTTAATGACAGGCCCTGTATTCTACTCTGATCACATGTTAAGGACGGGCCCTGTATTCTACTCTGATGACCTGTTAATGACGGGCCCTGTATTCTACTCTGATCACCTGGTAATGACGGGCCTTGTATTCTACTGTGATCTCCTGTTATTGCCGGCCCTGTATTCTACTCTGATCATCTGTTAATGATGGGCCCTGTATTCTACTCTGATCACCTGTTGATGACGGGTCATGTATTTTACTCTGATCACCCGTTAATGACGGGCCCTGTATTCTACGCTGATCACCTGTTAATGTCGGCGATGTATTCTACTCTGATCACCTGTTAATGACGGACCCTGTATTCTACTCTGATCACCCGTTAATGACGGGCCCTGCCTTCTACTCTGATCACCTGTTAATGACGGGCCCCGTATTCAACTATGATCACCTTTTGATGACTGGCCCTGTTTTCTACTCTGATAGCCTGTTATTGTTGGGCCACTGTATTCTACTCTGATCACCTGTTAATAACAGCCCTGTATTCTACTCTGATTACCTGTTAATGAAGAACCCTGTAATCTAATCTGATCACCTGTTAATGACAGGCCCTGTACCCTGTATTCTACTCTGATCATCTGTTAATGACTAGCCCTGTATTCTACTCTGATCACCTGTTATTGCTGGGCCCTGTACTCTACTCTGATCACCGGTTATTGACGGGCCCTTTATCCAATCTGATCACCTGTTAATGACAGGCCCTGTCATTAACAGGTGATCACGGGCCTGGTATTCTACTTTGATCCCCTCTAATGACGAGCCCTGTATTCTAATCTGATTACCTGTTAATGACAGGCCCTGTATTCTACTCTGATCACCTGTTAATGACGGACCCTGTATTCTACTCTGATCATATATTGATGCCAGGCCCTGCATTCAACTCTGATCACCTGTTAATGACGACCCTGTATTCTACTCTGATCATCTATTAATGACGAGCCCTGTATTCTACTCTGATCATTTGTTAATGACGGGCCCTGTATTCTACTCAGTTCACCTGTTGATGACGGCCCTGTATTTTACTCTGATCGCCTGGTAATGACGGGCCCTGGTTTCTACTCTGATCACCTGTAAATGACAGGCGCTGTATACTACTCGGATCCCCTGTTAATGACGTTCCCTGTATTCTACTTTGATCACCTTTGATGACGAGCCCTGTATTCTAATCTGATCACCTGTTAATGGTGGGCCCTGTATTCTACTCTGATCATCTATTAATGACAGGCCCTGTATTCAACTCTGATCACCTTTTGATGACGGGCACTGTATTCTACTCTGATCACTTGTTAATGACGCGCCCTGTATTCTTATCTGATCACCTGTTAATGACGAGTCCTGTATTCTACTCTGATCACCTGTTAATGACGGGCTCTGTATTCTACTCTGATCACCTGTTATTGACGGGCCCTGTTTCTACTCTGATCACCTGCTTATGACGGGCCCTGTATCCTACTCTGATCACCTGTTAATGACTGACCCTGCATTCTACTCTGATCACCTTTTAATTACGGGCTCTGTATTCCACTCTGATCACCTGTTGATGACTGGCCCTGTATTCTACTCTGATCACCTGCTGATGACGGGCCCTGTATTTCACTCTGATCGCCTAGTAATGACGGGCCCTGGTTTCTACTCTGATCATCTGTAAATGACAGGCGCTGTTTACTACTCGGATCCCCTGTTAATGACGTTCCCTGTATTCTACTTTGACCACCTTTAATGACGAGCCCTGTATTTTAATCTGATCACCTGTTAATGGTGGGCCCTGTATTCTACTCTGATCATCTATTAATGACAGGCCCTGTATTCAACTCTGATCACCTGTTGATGACGGGCCCTGTATTCTACTCTGATCACCTGTTAATGACGGGCCTGTATTCTACTCTGATCACCTGCTATGACGGGCCCTGTATTCAACTCTGATCACCTATTGATGACGGGCCCTGTATTCTACTCTGATCACCTGTTAATGACGGGCCTGTATTCTACTCTGATCACCTGCTATGACGGGCCCTGTATTCTAATCTGATCACCTGTTAATGACGTGTCCTGTATTCTACTCTGATCACCTGTTAATGACGTGTCCTGTATTCTACTCTGATCACCTGTTAATGACGACCCTGTATTCTACTCTGATCATCTATTAATGACGAGCCCTGTATTCTACTCTGATCATTTGTTAATGACGGGCCCTGTATTCTACTCAGTTCACCTGTTGATGACGGCCCTGTATTCTACTCTGATCACTTTTTAATGACGGACCCTGTATTCTACTCAGATCACCTGTTAATGACGGGCCCTGTATTCTACTCTGATCATCTATTGATGACGGGCCTTGTATTCTACTCTGATCACCTGTTAATGAAGGGCCCTGTATTCTACTGTGATCACCTGTTAATGACGGGTCCTGTATTCTACTCAGATCCCCTTATATTTTTGGGCCCTGTATTCAACTCTGATCACCTGCTAATGACGGGCCCTGTATTCTACTCTGATCACCTGTTAATGAAAGGCCCTGTATTCTATTCTGATCACATGTTTAGGACGGGCCCTGTATTCTACTCTGACCACCTGTTAATGACGGGCCCTGCATTCTACTCTGATCACCTGTTAATGACGGCCCTGTATTCCACTCTGATCACCTGTTGATGACGGGCCCTGTATTCTACTCTGATCACCTGGTAATGACGGGCCCTGTATTCTACTCTGATCATCTATTGATGACGGGCCCTGTATTCTACTCTGATCACCTGTCAATGACGAGCCCTGTATTCTAATCTGATCACCTGTTAATGGTGGGCTCTGTATTCTACTCTCATCATCTATTGATGAGAGGCCCTGTATTCAACTCAGATCACCTGTTAATGACGGGCCCTGTATTCTACTCTGATCGCCTGTAAATGACGGGCCCTGTATTCTACTCTGATCATCTGTTGGTGACGGGCCCTGTATTTTAATCTGATCACCTGTTGATGACGAGCCCTGTATTCTAATCTAATCACCTGTTAATGGTGGGCCCTGTATTCTACTCTCATCATCTATTGATGAGAGACCCTGTATTCAACTCAGATCACCTGTTAATGACGGGCCCTGTATTCTACTCCGATCGCCTGTTAATGACGGGCCCTGCCTTCTACTCTGATCACCTGTTAATGACGGGCCCTGTATTCTACTCTGATCCCCTGTTATTGTTGGGCCCTGTATTCTACTCTGATCACCTGCTAATGACGGTCCCTGTATTCTATTCTGATCAACTGTTAATGACGGCCCTGTATTCTACTCTGATCATCTATTGATGACGGCCCTGTATTCTACTCTGATCACCTGTTAATGACGGGCCCTGTATTCTACTCTGATCACCTGTTATTGACGGGCCCTGTTTTCTACTCTGATCACCTGCTTATGACGGGCCCTGTATCCTACTCTGATTACCTGTTAATGACTGACCCTGCATTCTACTCTGATCTCCTTTCAATTGAGGGCTCTGTATTCCACTCTGATCACCTGTTGATGACTGGCTCTGTATTCTACTCTGATCACCTGCTGATGACGGGCCCTGTATTCTATTCTGATCACCTGTTAATAACGGGCCCTGTATTCTACTCTGATCATCTATTGATGACGGGCCTTGTATTCTACTCTGATCACCTGTTAATGACGGGCCCTGTATTCTACTCTGATCACCTGTTAATGACGGCCCTGTATTCTACTCTGATCATCTATTGATGACGGGCCCTGTTTTCTACTCTGATCACCTGCTTATGACGGGCCCTGTATCCTACTCTGATCACCTGTTAATGACTGACCCTGCATTCTACTCTGATCACCTTTTAATTACGGGCTCTGTATTCCACTCTGATCACCTATTAATGACTGACCCTGCATTCTACTCTGATCTCCTTTTAATTACGGGCTCTGTATTCTACTCTGATCACCTGTTTTTGACGGGCCCTGTATTCTACTCTTATCACCTCTTGATGACGGGCCCTGTATTCTACTCTGATCACCTGTAAATGACGGGCTCTGTATTCTACTCTGATCACCTGTTAATGAGGGGCCCTGTATTCTTTTCTGATCACTTGTTGATGACGGGCCCTGTATTCTACTCTGATGACCTGTTAATGACAGGGCCCTGTATTCCACTCTGATCACCTGTTGATGACTGGCCCTGTATTATTATCTGATCACTTGTTAATGACGGCCCCTGTATTCTACTCTGATCACCTGTTAATGACGGGCCCTGTATTCTACTCTGATCACCTGTAAATGAGGGGCCCTGTATTCTACTCTGATCACTCATGGATGACGGGCTCTGTATTCTACTTTGATGACCTGTTTATGACAGGGCCCTGTATTCTACTCTGATCACCTGTTGAGGCGGGCCCTGTATTCTACTCTGATCACCTGTTGATGACGGGCCCTGTATTCTTTTCTGATCACCTGTTAATGGCGGGCCCTGTATTCTACTCTGATCACCGGTTGATGACGGGCCCTGTATTCTACTCGGATCACCTGTTAATCACAGGCCCTGTAATCTACTCTGATCACCTGTCAATGACGGGCCCTGTATTCTACTCTGATCACCTGTCAATGACAAGCCCTGTATTCAACTCTGATCACCTGTTAATGACAGGGCCCTGTATTCTATTTTGATCACCTGTTGATGACGGGCCCTGTATTCTACTCTGATCACCTGTTCTTGACGGGCCTTGTATTCTACTCTTATCACTTCTTAATGACGGGCCCTATATTCTACTCTGATCACCTGTTAACGACGGCCCTGCATTCTACTCTGATCACCCGTTAATGTCGGGTCATGTTTTCTGCTATGATCACCTTTAAATGACGGGCCCTGTATTCTACTCTGATAACCTGTCAATGACGGGCCTTGTATTCTACTGTGATCACCTATTGATGATGGGCCCTGTATTCTACACGGATCACCTGTTAATGACGGGCCCTGTATTCTACTCTGATCACCTGTTATTGACGGGCCCTATTTGCTACACTTATCACCGCTTCATGACGGGCCCTGTATTCTACCCTGATCACCTTTTAATGACAGGCCCTGTATTCTACTCTGATCACCGGTTAATGAGGGGCCCTGTATTCTACTCTGATCACTTGTTGATGACGGGCCTTGTATTCTACTCTGATGACCTGTTAATTACAGGGCCTTGTATTCTACTCTGATCACCTGTTAATGGAAGGGCCCTGTATTCTACTCTGATCACCTATTGAAGGTGGGCCCTGTATTCTACTCTGATCATCTATTGATGACAGGCCCAGTATTCAACTCTGATCACCTGTTAAAGACGGCCCCGTATTCAACTCTGATCATATATTAATGACGAGTTCTGTATTCTACTCTGATCACCTGTTGATGACGAGCCCTGTATTCTACTCTGTTCACCTGTTGATGACGGGCCCTATATTTGACTCTGATCACCTGGTAATGACGGGCCCTGGGTTCTACTCTGATCACCTGTAAATGACAGGCGCTGTATACTACTCGGTTCCCCTGTTAATGACGTTCCCTGTATTCTACTTTGATCACTTTTAATGACGAGCCCTGTACTCTAATCTGATCCAATGGTAAAAAAGGTGGGCCCTGTATTCTACTCTGATCATCTATTAATGACAGGCCCTGTATTCAACTCTGATCACCTGTTATTGTTGGGCCCTGTATTCTACTCTGATCACGTGTTAATGACGGGTCCTGTATTCTACTCTGATCACCTGCTAATGACGGGCCCTGTATTATACTCAGATCACCTGTTAATGACGGGCCCTGTATTCTACTCTGATACCCTGTTATTGTTTATTGTTAGGCCCTGTATTCTACTCTGATCACCTGTTCATGACGGACCCTGTATGCTACTCTGATCACCTGTTAATGACGGGCCCTCTATTCTACTCTGATCACCTGTTAATCACGGCCCTGTATTCTACTCTGATCACCTGCTGATGACGGCCCTGTATTCTACCCTGATCACCTGTTAATCACAGGCCCTGTATTCTACTCTGATCACCTGTCAATGACGGGCCCTGTATTCTACTCTGATCATCTGTCAATGACAAGCCCTGTATTCAACTCTGATCACATGTTAATGACAGGGCCGTGTATTCTACTCTGATCACCTGTTGAGGACGGGCCCTGTATTCGACTCTGATCACCTGCTTTTGACGGGCGTTGTATTCTACTCTTATCACTTCTTAATGACGGGCCCTGTATTCTACTCTGATCACCTGTTAACGACGGCCCTGTATTCTACTCTGATCACCCGTTAATGACGGGTAATGTTTTCTACTTTGATCACCTGTTAATGACGGGCCCTGTATTCTACTCTGATAACCTGTCAATGACGGGCCTCGTATTTTACTGTGATCACCTATTGATGATGGGCCCTGTATTCTTCTCTGAACGCCTGTTGATGACGGGCCCTGTATTTTAATCTGATCACCTGCCAATGACGGCCCTGTATTCTAGTCTGATCATCTGTTACTGATTAGCCCTGTATTCTACTCTGATCACCTGTTAAGGCAAGGCCATGTATTCTACTCTGATCACCTGTTATTGACGGGCCATGTATTCTACTCTGATCACCTGTTAATGACAGGCCCTGTATTCTACTCTGATTAACTGTTGATGACAGGCCCTGTATTCTACTTGATCATCTGTTAATGACGGGCCCGGTATTCTACTCTGATCACCTGTTAATGGTGGGCCCTATATTCTACTCTGATCATCTATTGATGACAGGGCCTGTATTCAACTCTGATCACCTCTTAATGACGAGCCCTGTATTCTACTGTGATCACCTGTTAATGACGGGCCCTGTATTTCACTCTGATCACCTCTTGATGACGGACACTATATTCTACTCTGATCACCTGTAAATGACAGGCCCTGTATTCTACTCTGATCACCTGTTAATGAGGGGCCCTGTATTCTACTCTGATCACTTGTTGATGACGGGCCCTGTATTCTACTTTGATGACCTGTTTATGACAGGGCCCTGTATTCTACTCTGATCACCTGTTGATGACTGTCCCTGTATTATACTCCGATCACTTGTTAATGACGGCCCTTGTATTCTACTCTGATCACCTGTTAATGACAGGCCCTGTATTCTACTCTGATCACCTGTTAATGAGGGGCCCTGTATTCTACTCTGATCACTTGTTGATGACAGGCTCCGTATTCTACTTCGATGACCTGTTAATGACAGGGCCCTGTATTCTACTCTGATCACCTGTTGATGACGGGCCCTTTTTTCTACTCTGATCACCTGCTCATGACTGGCCCTGTATCCTACTCTGATCACCTGTTAATTACTGACCCTGTATTCTACTCTGATCACCTTTTAATTACGGGCTCTGTATTCCACTCTGATCACCTGTTGATGACGGGCCCTGTATTCTACTCTGATCAGCTGCTGATGACGGGCCCTGTATTCTACTCTGATCAACTGTTAATGACGGGCCCTGTATTCTACTCTGATCCCCTGTTATTGTTGGGCACTGTATTCTACTCTGATCACCTGTTAATGACGGGTCCTGTATTCTACTCTGATCACCTGCTAATAACGGGCCCTGTACTATACTCAGATCACCTGTTAATGACAAGCCCTGTTTTCTATTATGATCACCTGTTAATGACGGGCCCTGTATTCTACTCTGATCACCTGTTGATGACGGGAACTGTATTCTACTCTGATCACCTGTTAATGACGGGCCCTCTATTCTACTCTGATCACATGTTAATCACGGACTGTATTCTACTCTGATCACCTGCTAGTGACGGCCCTGTATTCTACCCTGATCACCTGTTAATGACGGGTCCTGTATTCTACTCTGATCACCTGCTAATAACGGGCCCTGTACTATACTCAGATCACCAGTTAAAGACGGGCCCTGTATTTTAATCTGATACCCTGTTATTATTGGTCCCTGTATTCTACTCTGATCACCTGTTATTGTTGGGCCCTGTATTCTACTCTGATCACCTGCTAATAACGGGCCCTGTATTCTGCTCTGATCACCTTTTAATGACGGACCCTGTATTCTACTCTGTTTACCTGTTAATGACGGGTCCTGTATTCTACTCTGATCCCTTGTTATTGTGGGCCCTGTATTCTACTCTGATCACCTTATAATGACGGGCCCTGTATTCTATTCTGATCACCTGTTAATGACGGGCCCTGTTTCCTGTTCTGATCATCTATTGATGACGGGCCTAGTACTCTTCTCTGATCACCTGTTAACGACGGGCCCTGTATTCTACTCTGATCACCTTTTAATGACGGGCCCTGTATTCAACTATGATCACCTGGTAATGACGGGCCTTGTATTCTACTACAATCTCCTGTTAATGCCGTCCCTGAATTCTACTCTGATCACCTGTTAATGACGGGCCCTGCATTCTACTCTGATCACCTGATGATGACGGGAACTGTATTTTATTATGATCACCTGTAAATGACGGGCCCTGTATTCTACTCTGATCACCTGTTAATGTCGGCTCTGTATTCTACTCTGATCACCTGTGAATGACGGACCCGGTATTCTACTCTGATCACCTATTATTGACGGGTTCTGTCTTCTTCTCTGATCACCTGTTAATTACGGGCCCTGTATTCTACTCTGATAACCTGTTAATGGCGGCCCTGTATTCTACTCTGATCACCTGTTGATGACGGGCCCAGTATTCTACTCTGATCACCGGTCAATGACATACCTTGTATTCTGCTCTGATCACCTGTTAATGACGGGCCCTGTATTCTAATCTGATCACGTGTTAATGACGTGCCCTGAATTCCACTCCGATCAACTGTTAATGACGGGCCCTGTATTTTACTCTGATTATCTGTTAATGACGGGCCCTGTATTCTACTCTGATCACCTGTTAATGACGGGCCCTGTATTCTACTCTGATCATCTGTCAATGACAAGCCCTGTATTCAACTCTGATCACCTGTTAATGACAGGGCCGTGTATTCTACTCTGATCACCTGTTGATGACGGGCCCTGTATTCGACTCTGATCACCTGCTTTTGACGGGCCTTGTATTCTACTCTCATCACCGTACTGACGGGCCCTGTTTTCTACTCTGATCACCTGTTAACGACGGCCCTGTATTCTACTCTGATCACTCGTTAATGGCGGGTCATGTTTTCTACTTTGATCACCTGTTAATGACGGGCCCTGTATTCTACTCTGATCATCTGTCAATGACAAGCCCTGTATTCAACTCTGATCACCTGTTAATGACAGGGCCGTGTATTCTACTCTGATCACCTGTTGATGACGGGCCCTGTATTCTTCTCTGATCGCCTGTTGATGACGGACCCCGTATTTTAATCTGATCACCTGCCAATGACGGCCCTGTATTCTAGTCTGTTCATCTGTTACTGATTGCCCCTGTATTCAACTCTGATCACCTGTTAACGACGGGCCCTGTAATCTACTCGGATCACCTGTTATTGACGGGCCCTGTATTCTATTCTTATCACCTCTTGATGACGGACCCTATATTCTACTCTGATCACCTGTTAATGACAGGCCCTGTATTCTACTCTGATCACCTGTTAAAGAGGGGCCCTGTATTCTAATCTGATCACTTGTTGATGACGGGCCCTGTATTCTACTCTAATGACCTGTTTATGACAGGGCCTTGTATTCTACTCTGATCACCTGTTGATGACGGTCCCTGTATTATACTCCGATCACTTGTTAATGACGGCCCTTGTATTCTACTCTGATCACCTGTTAATGACAGGCCCTGTATTATACTCTGATCACCTGTTAATGGGGGGCCCTGTATTCTACTCTGATCACTTGTTGATGACAGGCTCTGAATTCTACTTCGATGACCTAATAATGACAGGGCCCTGTGTTCTACTCTGATCACCTGTTGATGACGGGCCCTGTATTCTATTTTGATCACCTGATGACGACGGGCCCTGTATTCTTTTCTGATCACCTGTTAATGGCGCGCCCTGTATTCTACTCTGATCACCTGTTGATGACGGGCCCTGTATTCTATTTGAATCAACTGTTAATCACAGGCCCTGTCTTCTACTCTGATCACCTGTCAATGACAGGCCCTGTATTCTACTCTGATCATCTGTCAATGACAAGCCCTGTATTCAACTCTGATCACCTGTTAATGACAGGGCCCTGTATTCTACTCTAATCCCCTGTTGATGACGGGCCCTGTATTCTACTCTGATCACCTGCTTCTGACAGGCCTTGTGTTCTACTCCTATCACTTCTTAATGACGGGCCCTGTATTCTACTCTGATGACCTGTTAATGACAGGGCCCTGTATTCTACTCTGATCACCTGTTGATGACGGTTTCTGTATTTTACTCTGATCACCTGTTAATGAGGGGTCCTGTATTCTACTCTGATCACTCGTTGATGACGGGCCCTGTATTCTACTCTGGTGACCTGTTAAGGACAGGGCCCTGTATTATACTCTGATCACCTGTTGATGGCGATTCCTGTATTCGTCTCTGGTCGCTTGTTGATGACGGGCCCTGTATTTTAATATGATCATCTGTCAATGACGGGCCCTGTATTCTAGTCTGATCATCTGTTACTGATTGGCCCTGTATTCTACTCCGATCACCTGTTAATGACGGCCCTGTGTTCTACTCTGAACACTTGTATGTGACGGGCTCTGTATCCTACTCTGATCCCCTGTTAATGACGGGCCCTGTATTGTACTCGGATCGCCTGTTAATGACGGGCCCTGTATTCTACTTTGACCACCTGTTTTATGACGGGCCCTGTATTCCACTCCTATCACCTCTTGATGACGGGCCCTGTATTCTACTCTGATCACCTGTTAATGACAAGCCCTGTATTCTACTCTGATCACCTGTTAATGAGGGGCCCTGTATTCTACCCTGATCACTTGTTGATGACGGGCCCTGTATTCTACTCTGATGACCTGTTAATGACAGGGCCCTGTATTGACGGGCCTTGTATTCTACTCTTATCACTTCTTAATGACGAGCCCTGTATTCTACTCTGATCACCTGTTAACGACGGCCCTGTGTTCTACTCTGATCACCCGTTAATGACGGGTCATGTTTTCTACTTTGATCACCTGTTAATGACGGGCCCTGTATTCTACTCTGATCACTTGTCAATGACGGGCCCTGTATTCTACTCTGATCACTTGTCAATGACGGGCCCTGTATTCTACTCTGATCACTTGTCAATGACGGGCCCTGTATTCTACTCTGATAACCTGTCAATGACGGGCCCTGTATTCTACTCTGATCACCTGTTGATGACGGGCCCTGTATTCTACTCTGATCACTTGTCAATGACGGGCCCTGTATTCTTCTCTGATCGCCTGTTAATGACTGGCTCTGTATTCTACTCTGATCCCCTGCTTTTGTTGGGCCCTGTATTCTACTCTG
>SDVV010022332.1:0-12967 GCA_016164225.1 Gammarus roeselii | reverse complement strand
TCCACCATGGCCTGGCTAATAGGTTTATGACCATGAATATAAGTAACATGATCATGGTGCAACACCGACTGGTACTCCACCATGGCCTGGCTAATAGGTTTATGACCATGAATATAAGTAACATGATCATGGTGCAACACCGACTGGTAGTCCACCATGGCCTGGCTAATAGGTTTATGACCATGAATATAAGTAACATGATCATGGTGCAACACCGACTGGTATTCCACCATGGCCTGGCTGGTACGTCTATGACCGCGAGTCTTTCAAAGCTTCTTTGATATAAGAATAATCTCGATGCCATCAATGTTATAATAATTAATTTTTTTGTACCTGTGTAATTTTCGAGATGCGACATCTATGAGCAGCTCGAAGTCTATCCACATCTTGCCGTGTATATGGGATCCAAAGAGGAGAGCTAGAACGGGCAAATGGTTAACTAATTCTTTCCAAAGGGTTGACATTGTTTCTTTTTAGCTCATGATAGAAAGGTTCTCATGATTCAGAAACAGTCATGTGCCACTAACCTTGACCTTTTGATTTTTTTTAGCGTATAAGGCATTATTTTTCATTTGCACGCTCAAATTTCGCAGCCTTTTTTCAATGATGGCGGCAATATTGCTGTCCAAAGTAGTATGTAGTCTCTGTAAGGTCACTATTTCTTTTCAGATTTGAGTAATTCAAATTTTGATCAGCTGAATTGCATGTTGTGTTCGCCAGCTACTTGAATTTTGTTTAAATATTTATTTTTGATCACTTAACATTTTCCAGGTCTCACGTTTCCTTCACTGAGACGAGAAGTAATTTTTACCAAAATGTAGGTAGATCCACGTGACGTAGATCTTCCTTGTCCATGTCATACCATCTAGACAAGGAGACGCAAGCGTTTTATTCCATGGACGAGTAGAGCATCGGCTGGTATTGCACCATGGGCACCGGCTGGTATTGCACCATGGGCACCGGCTGGTATTGCACCATGATCACCGGCTGGTATTGCACCATGATCACCGGTTGGTATTGCATCATGACCACCGGCTGGTATGGCACCATGGCCACAGGTTGGTTCTGCACCATGGCCACCAACTGGTATTACACCATGGCCACCAGCTGGTACTGCACCATGACCCCCTGCGGCTGGTACTGCACCCTTGCCACCGGCTGGTGTTGCACCATGGCCATCGGCTGGTATCGCCATAGCCCTGTGGCTGATGCTGCACCATGGCCACCAGTTGGTAATAGCACCATGATCACTGGCTGGCGTTACACCATGGCTGGTATTACGCCATGGTCACTGGCTGGTATTACACCATGGTCACTGGCTGGTATTACGCCATGGTCACTGACTGGCATTACACCCTGGTCACTGGCTGGTATTATGTCATGGTCACTGGCTGGTATTACGTCATGGTCACTGGCTGGTATTACGTCATGGTCACTGGCTGGTATTACACCATGGTCACTGGTTGGTCTTACGTCATGGTCACTGGTTGGTCTTACGTCATGGTCACTGGCTGGTATTAGGCTTTGGTCACTGGCTGGCGTTACACCATGGCTGATATTACACCATGGTCATTGGCTGGTATTACACCATGGCCACTGGCTGGTGTTACGTCATGGTCACTGGCTGGTGTTACGTCATGGTCACTGGCTGGTGTTACGTCATGGTCACTGGCTGGTGTTACGTCATGGTCACTGGCTGTTCTTACGTCATGATCACTGGCTGGTCTTACGTCATGGTCACTGGCTGGTATTACGTCATGATCACTGGCTGGTCTTAACTCATGATCACTGGCTGGTCTTACGTCATGATCACTGGCTGGTCTTACGTCATGGTCACTGGCTGGTATTACGTCATGGTCACTGGCTGGTATTACGTCATGATCACTGGCTGGTCTTACGTCATGGTCACTGGCTGGTATTACGTCATGGTCACTGGCTGATCTTACGTCATGGTCACTGGCTGGTATTACGTCATGGTCACTGGCTGGTGTTACGTCATGGTCCCTGGCTGGTCTTACGTCATGGTCACTGGCTGGTGTTACGTCATGGTCACTGGCTGGTATTACGTCATGGTCACTGGCTGGTATTACGGCATGGTCACTGGCTGGTATTACGTCATGGTCACTGGCTGGTATTACGTCATGGTCACTGACTGGTATTACGTCATGGTCACTGGCTGGTCTTACGTCATGGTCACTGGCTGGTATTACGTCATGGTCACTGGCTGGTGTTACGTCATGGTCACTGGCTGGTCTTACGTCATGGTCACTGGCTAGTGTTACGGCATGGTCACTGGCTGGTATTACGTCATGGTCACTGGCTGGTATTACGTCATGGTCACAGGCTGTTATTACGTCATGGTCACTGGCTGGTATTACGGCATGGTCACTGGCTGGTATTACGGCATGGTCACTGGCTGGTGTTACGTCATGGTCACTGGCTGGTATTACGGCATGGTCACTGGCCGGTATTACGTCATGGCCACTGGCTGGTATTACGTCATGGTCACTGGCTGGTGTTACGTCATGATCACTGGCTGGTCTTACGTCATGGTCACTGGCTGGTATTACGTCATGGTCACTGGCTGGTATTACACAATAGCCTCCGGTTGGTATTGCACTACTAATTTCTTGAAATTCAGTGCTAAATTCAATTTGCAGTATCAAATGTCAGCAAATCATGTATATTTTTCTGCAAGCAACACGATGGGAAGACATCGTTCCGCTGTAGCGGATCATGCCCAGCTTGAAGTCGGCTCACGCTCCTAAGCTAGTTTTTATTCGAAATCCGATGTTGTATGCAAATTTGGGATGCGGTGACTTGAAGCTGTCCATACGCCCTTGTAAGAATATCTACGCGCGTTGTGTCACCGCTAAGGAAGTACCCTGAACAAGTACGTGGATTTCTTTTGCAATGCCGCACTCAATCGGCTGCTAAAATAGGACCAACCTATTTTTATAAAAATGATCACGAATACGTATGAAATATTGTGTATTACTATTATGTGATATTGTCATGCAATATTAGGGTGACGAATAATTTAATCGAGTTTGATAATTTGAAAGCAATGTAACCATTGGGTGATCGTTCACCATTGATGAAGACCTTACCTTTTACCTGACGGGCAGGTAATTTGAGTCACCATGGACGCGCAGGCAGACAGCACTGCATGCCTGCCAACAGTCAAGACTGCCGAGTCTGGCAGGTGTGTCGCACCCTTTATGAAGTCTATGATGATCAGGCGCTAATTATTTGTCTGATGAGACGAAATATCTACACATGCTAGCAAACGTGCTCTTTTATTATCATCAATACTGTAAATTCCATCGCTGTTGGTCGAAGGTGTGTCTTTTGAGATTGTTACAGTTTGCAGACGTTATATTTACTTTGATGATTTCAATGAAGACCAAAGTAGCATGATTCTTCTTCCCATGTTATCCCTAGTGCAAGGGTGAGGCAGTTGCCCCCCTCCCCCCTTCATCAAACTCATCCCTCTATGCCTATTCCTTCCAAATTCTTCTTACCTGTGAGAGTGCCACTTTTGGGTGCCGCCCTGTGCTTTATTAAGTCAGAGTGCCATCTTATGCCGCACTAACATCACCAAACATGGTGCCTTATGTTCCCAACAAGCCCTTTACTTGCTTGGCAGGCCTTGCTTGGAGATGTTCTTGCTCAGTGAAAGAGGAGGGGACGGTGTTGGATGAGTATAAAATGCATACACATGCGCACGTCCTCTTGCATTGCTTTAACAATGTAAATTGGGGCACAAAGCTACCGTAAACTTTACCAGTTTGCAGTATGTTTGTCTTATGACAAAGAGTCAAGACTGACTCCTTGCAGAAGCTCAATTTGAATGAGAGAAGGTCGTGTTACGCAGTGTCGTTTCTTATCAAATTGCTGCTTTTGAATGTCGTTCGAATCTCAAAACTATCAAATAATTACCAGTCTATATCGTCGTGGGAGGAGTATTGACTTGCACCCTTGCCATTGCTATGAATTGCAGTCGATTTTACAACCCAAGGTGTGAGTACGTTCATACGAATGCAGGTCTCCCCAACCCCTCCCCCGTGTATGCTTGCAATGGCTATACGAGCAACGCAACTTGTGGTTGCGAGCGTTTTAAAACCATATAACGGCGACACATGTTTGTGTTAGAACGATTACACCGCCTGTCCACCGGCAGTTCTTCTATCCTGAAAAAACGCTGTCAATATATTCTGCTTTTTGTAACTTTTCGTATGCTGCTGGGCGACAAGATCGTTCTGCTGTGTCGGGCGATGTCTAGTTCCTTAATTGTGAGACAGAATCTCGCGAGGAAAAAAAACTAAGTTATATGTGCATAACTCACAGAGTGTGCTTCTTGTTTAGAATTGAACAGAATCAAGTTCACATTCATCACTTAGATTGCGCAGGTGCATCTGGTGTATAATGAATTTGGCGACGCTCTAATTAAATCACTATTTTTGGTAGCTGCTGACAATTGGGTCGTGCTATGTTTTCTTCGTGCTCACCTTAAACAATAATCTATATTAAGTTTGTTGACGAACCCTGATGAGGAGCTAGACAAGTTTTTTTTTTATCTATGCACATGAAAGTTCTGTAAGATGACGGTAGAGGGGGGTTTAAATTAGATGGAAGTAGACTTTCATGCCGAAGTTAGTTCGATAATCGACGCTGTTCTCCACCGAGTTGATGCAGGAGCTGTATCCAGTGGTGAGATTGTTCAGCGGGAGGGCGCACTAGTTCGTGTTATTAGAGGTTGTTAGTGTCGCCCTCTTCGGTGTGTTATGATTTCCTTTGGTGATGCAGGTGTTGATGGTGAGATAAGCGGCATTTAGACCTACCTTTAGTGGAACTGGACCTGTCCTTGGTTACTTCCAACTGTACGGTCCTGTGTGGCTGATGTTGCAAATAATCATTCCCCATAGTCGATTTATTTGCTACTAACTCGTGCATGTCACGGAACTCGCATTGTCTTTCGATCTGAGCTCGCATTTCGGATGCGTTTACACCCAGACAAAAGTCCTCAATGGGTATTGTCGGCGGACCTCTCGACGAAGGTGCTTGATGATCCACGCCTTGACGTTCATCTAGAGCAGTGGTTGCTGTATACCTTTATATTGGTCATGCAATCGTCGATATTTGAACATTTACAAGTTGAAAACAGATTAGAAAATTGTTCTGTAAATTTACTTTTTGTGCCTCGTGGCGGTCGAGCTGGTGTATTTCCATTGTGTCCTTTAACCTTCTACCGTCTCAATAAACCTTGTACTGCTGTGGGCGAGTAAACGGTTTTCAATCCTGAAAGATATTGAAAGGCCCAATTCTTATGAATATACCGATTACCATGGCTATTTTGCCAATAGATACAAAACTGAAGCACCGTTCTGTATCTATGCATGAATTAGCTATTGGTTCCGAGAAAAGTTGCAATGAGAAGCGTCTCGTTTACTCGGAAAAGCGCACGAGTGTATTTGATCAGCGAATGATAGTAGACTCTCTTGGTATCATGGATACTTCTATTGATAAAATGTAGCGTGTCCTGAGTATCGTAAAGTCCCTTAAAATCGCACCGTTCGGAGGAGCTCACAAAGGCTAGCACCTGAACTCCGGTCGAATAAGCCTCTTCATCTATTACTCTGTACAATACTTCATCCTCATGAATACAACTTCCATATAAACTTTGCTTTTAAAATTGTTCTTAAAATACATGCTCGTGAGCAAAATACTAACGCGGCCAGAAACTATCACGGCCCGTATGTGCCCATATGCACGTCCCTCAACCGTACCCGAGCAGGTATGGCAGGAGGTAGGGGCCCACCACCTACCGTCAAGGTTGGTCGGAGAGTGAAAGTGGTGCATCATGCATGCGAGTGTGTGTGTGTGTTTGCATGGCTATGCAGAGCCCGGGGTACGTGTGGAAGACGAAGGAGACCCAGGAAGACAGAGAGATGCTTAACGTGGGTAAACGTGTTAAAGAATGGCGTGATAATGAACATGTTGAGTGAAGATGAAGTGCGTGTCCCGTGGATACAGTCTGATGAAGTGTAGTCTTACGTCAGTCTCAGGAAGAGTTCCACGCGTCGTGCAGTTGATGCGGGAACCCCACACAGCTGTTGGTCAGGTGGCAGCTACGCTATGACCGGCGAACAGCGAAGAAACTTGAAGTAGCCCTGTACAGCTTCGGCTGTATAAGATTCCTGAGTATAATACCAACCAGGGAAAATTGACCAAGCAGGATGGTCATGTTGTGTGGTGTCTTTGAATATTTTTTACACACGAGCCTCAGCGTGTTGTCAGCGTGTGTCCTTTTCTGCATTCTACCTTAACATGAGCTTCCTAAATGGCGATCCGTTCTCCTTCTTTTATAAACCTAAGCCTCCTGAATAGCGATCCATCCTCCCTCTCCTTTAAACCTAAGCCACTTGCAGCACGGTCTCTACTCCCTCTCCTATAAACCTAAGCCTCTTAAATAGCGGTCCATACTCCCTCTCCTATAAACCTAAGCCTCCTAAATAGCGGTCCATACTCCCTCTCCTATAAACCTAAGCCTCTTAAATAGCGGTCCATACTCCCTCTCCTATAAACATAAGCCTCCTAAACAGCGGTCCATACTCCCTACTATAAGCCTAAGCCTACTAAATAACGGTCCATACTCCCTTTCCTATAAACCTAAGCCTCCTAAATAGCGGTCCATACTCCCTCGCCTATAAACCAAAACCTCTTAAATAGCGGTCCATACTCCCTCTCCTATAAACCTAAGCCTCCTAAATAGCGGTCCATTTTCTCTCTCCTATAAACCTAAGCCTCCTAAATAGCGTGCCATCGAGCCCTATCTGTTAGCCTGAACCCTGTGATGCTCAGCCGTTTCCATGGTGCCCATTGATCGCAGTTGTTCACTCTTTCTCCTCCTCCTCCTCTGCCTCCTCCCACTCCTCACTTACCCGTTGTCTGTTTGACGCTGGCAACCTTGCTGCTCTGCATGCTGCCAATATAGAATTGCATACGTAAAACACTGTAACATTAGAGAAAAATCACTAGGTTAGACGTATGTTGATTGTTTCTAGCCAATTAGTAATGTTTCCAGGTGTGTAACGCTGTTTCCAGGTAAGTAGCGCCGTTTTTAAGTTTTTATCGCGGTTACCAAGTCTACGGCGTTTTTTTCCATGTCTGAATTGCTGTTTCCAGGCCTGTAGCGCTGTTTCAAGGCCTTTGGCGCTGCTCCCAAGCATTTAGCGCTGTTTCCAGGCCTGTAGCGCTGTTTCCAGGCCTGCCTGTCCCCAGGCAAATTGCGCTGTTTCCAGACTCGTAGTGCTATTTCCAGTCCCTTAGCGCTATTTTCGGGTCCGTAGCGCTATTTCCGGGCCCGTAGCTGTTTCCAGGCCTGTAACGGTTTCATGGCCTGTAGCGGTTTATGGCCTGTAGCGATTTCCAGGCCTGCAGCGCTGTTTTTAGGCTTGTAGCGCTGTTTCCAGGCCTGCAGCGCGGTTTCCAGGCCTGCAGCGCGGTTTCTAGCCCTGCAGCGCGGTTTCCAGGCCTGCAGCTCGGTTTCCAGGCCTGCAGCGCGGTTTCCAGGCCCGCAGCGCGGTTTCTAGGCCTGCAGCGCGGTTTCCAGGCCTGCAGTGCGGTTTCCAGGCCTGCAGTGCGGTTTCCAGGCCTGCAGTGCGGTTTTCAGGCCTGTAGCGCTGTTTCTAGGCCTGTAGCGTTTTCCAGGCCTGCAGCGTTGTTTTTCCAGGCCTGTAGCGCTGTTTCCAGGCATGTAGCGCTGTTTCCAGGCCTGTAGCGCTGTTTCCAGGTCTTTAGCGCTGTTTCTAGACCTGCAGCGTGGTTTTCAGGCCTGCAGTGCGGTTTCCAGGCCTGCAGCGCGGTTTACAGGCCTGCAGCGCTGTTTCCAAGCCTGCAGCGCTGTTTCCAGGCATGTAGCTGTTTCCAGGCCTGCAGTGCTGTTTCGCGACATGTAGAGCTGTTTTCAGGTTTGTTGCGCTGTTACCAGGCCGGTTGGCTGTTTTCATGCTTATAGCGCTGTTTCTCGGTCTGTAGCGTGGATTTCAGATCTGTAGTGTTGTTTTACGGTCTTGTGCTGTTTCCAGGTCTGTAGCATTGTTGCGTTGTTCCATGTCTGTTGCCTGTTGCCGTTTTTACGTCTGAAGCTGCTTCCAGGTCTGCAGCTCTGGTTCTACGTATCCTTGTGGCCAGACTGTAGCCTGCTTCTAGGTCTGCAGCTGTGGTTTTAGGTATCCATGTGGCCAAACTGTAGCCTGCTTCTAGGTCTGTATCGCCGTTTTTAGGTCTGAAGAGTCCCACCTTAGCTACTTCTCTCTCAGTTTTCTGGTTAATATCGTTGTTTCCAACTAGACTAGGTCTGTATAGCGCCGTTTCCAGGTCTGTAGAGGTTTCCAGGTCTGCGGCGCTGTTTCCAGGTCCATACCCGGCTTTCAGGTCCATAGCCCTGCTTCCAGGTAGGCTTAGCTCAGTTTAGGTCTGTAACACTGTTCTCAGGTCCATAGCTCTGCTGTCAGATCTGTAGCTCTATTTCCAGGTCTGGCATCAATTGAATTGACTAGGTTGGTCGTCCCCCTTTCCGTCACCACTGACACCCACTTGAGATTAACATTACCTACAGCATGTCGTCATTGCAATATATTTAAAAGGCGCTTTCGAGTTATTCAGGGAATCTTTTTCCTCCGATCATGGCTTGTATCGTTTATAGTATCCTTGATTCTTTGTGAAGCAACGTCAGCACTATACTATCACGCCCACGTCAGCTCTACCATCACGCCCCACGTCAGCTCTACCATCACGCCCCACGTCAGCTCTACCATCACGCCCCACGTCAGCTCTACCATCACGCCCACGTCAGCTCTACCATCACGCCCCACGTCAGCTCTACCATCATGCCCCACGTCAGCTCTACCATCACGTCCCACGTCAGCTCTACCATCACGCCCCACGTCAGCTCTACCATCACGCCCCACGTCAGCTCTACCATCACCCCCCACGTCAGCTCTTCCATCACGCTCCACGTCAGCTCTTCCATCACGCCGCACTTCAGCTCTACCATCACGCTCCGCGTCAGCTCTACCATCACGCCCCACATCAGCTCTACAATCACGTCACACGTCAGCTCTACCATCACGCCCCACGTCAGCTCTACCATCACGCCCCACGTCAGCTCTACCATCACGCCCCACGTCAGCTCTACCATCACGCCCCACGTCAGCGTCATGACTGTGTTTGATAGCCCCTCCATTCAATAGACAATTAATTAATAATGGTGCGGAGATCTCTTTGTCGTCAACACCATCGCCCGCTGATGTTGGGGGCTGGTGGTGGTGAGCTGTTGTTGTTGTGGTGGTGGCGGCGGTGGTCGCTTTGTTTTGTTTAGCATTCCTGTGTTGATCGTTCTTAGTCCCGTGAGCAACGTGGTTCCTTTTTTTTGGTTTGTGGGGGGGGGGGGGGGGGTCAAACGTTGATAGTATTCTTGTCCTTGGGCTCGCTGCGCGTTGAGCTCATATTAATGATGTATGATGTCGCGCATTCGTACAGTTTAATTGATAAGCTCGCGTTGTAGATAAACTTAGTCATCTTAGATGTTGTTTTTGCTATGCAACGTTGTAAGGAAGCCTGTCTGCTGTGTGTACGTCTTTTCTGTGTATGTAAAAGCTTCGGTCTGCTGCTCGACTGACGAGACATTCAAATACCTATTATTTTGATGTGACAACCTGTTTGCATGCTGCTATACTTTGGGGATAGTCTGCAGCACGAATGGACGGTGTGTGTCAGTATTTTCGACTGTCTGACTAAACACACCACTTACGCCTCTTTTGAAATGTTTTTCTAGTGCATTATTTTTGTCCCATACTTATCTTGACCTGCCAGGCGGGGGCTGTCTCGAGTTCGTGTTCAAACGTGTTCCTGGATTCGCTTTCTGGGGCGACTTACGCTGCTGCGTGAAGAGATTCGAGTGCGACGAAAAACGAGCAGTGTTCCGGTTACTGATCAACGTCTGGTAATGGCCTGTGCATGCGGTAACCTCTTCCGTGAGGGTGAAACGGGTGGCATTAGATCATAATAAAGGCAGACGTTTCGATCGATTACCGTATCTTTGCAATTCTAATGAGGAATCTCAGTCCCTCATGTCCTTCCTTCAAAGATTTAGCTTCCTCACTATTTGAACCTTTGAAAAAAACTGAATTGGTTGGATATTTGAAATTGACTTTGTCAATAATCCTAGTTTGCTCCTTGAAAAAGTGTATTGTCTGTCAACAATTCTACTTACATTTATTGATTGTTCTCATATGAACACCGTCGCAGCCCGCCATAATTCAGTTCCCCTTGTCTATCCATCAGGGGCGTTGTTATTATTCTGATCATTATTCTTATGGTCAATTTTTATTGGTCAGTTGTAGTCGGTTCACTCATTTCCCCCAAGCACGGCGCCTGGAGGTGTCCGCCAGGCAATAACCTTTTAATTACTTCTTGATATTATCAATTGAACAACCAATCACAGGTCATTGGCTTGCAGAACGCATCAGATATTCATTCGTCGCCGCCAGTGTTGGCTTCGTTGCTGTATCTAGACCCACTTATCAATTACTTAACCAGAATTCTAGACTAAAAATTGGACAAAGTAATTACAAAAGTATCTAGGCTCAGTATCGCACCGAACAGTCTCCGCAACAAATTCTGCTTTCGGCGGCTCGGCTCTGTTGGATACATGTTACAGAACTGGGAAGAACTCTGTTCCCTGCGGCTCAGCTCTGTTGGATACATGTTACAGAGCTGGGAAGAACTCTGTACCCTGCGGCTCAGCTCTGTTGGATACATGGCCACAAGGATACCTAGAACCTAAAGGACGCATCTCTCACAAGGTGTCTGCTCATTTGTGTAACACCCTTTGGTAACGGCGGTGGTTATCTATCATAGAATTATAGTTCAGTAAGGAAAACAACAAACATGCTCTAAACATGTTCTCTCATATACGATAGGGTTTACCTGGAAGATTATACCGAGGCGCCTCTTAGCTGCATAGGGCTGTAAGCAGGATACACATATTGAGACCTCTCAGCTGCATAGGGCGGTATGCAGGATACATATATTTAGGGGCCTTTTATGTGTAAAGGGCGGTAAACAGGATACATATATTGAGGGGCCTCTTAGCTGCATAGGGCGGTAAGCAGGATGCATATATTGGGGGCCTCTTAGCTGCATAGGGCGGTTAGCAGGATACATATATTGAGAGACTTCTTAGCTGCATAGGGCGGTATGCAGGACACATATATTGATGAGCCTCTTAGCTGCATAGGATGGTAAGCAGGATACACATACTGGGGGGCCTCTTAGCTGCATAGGATGGTAAGCAGGATACACATACTGGGGGGCCTCTTAGCTGCATAGGACGGTAAGCAGGATTCAATAATACGATTGAGTCCGAGATTCTTGTTCTAGAGGATTAGAATTTTAGTGTCAGCTAACACACTAGACTCGAACCCCATCCAAACTTTCGTTGGGTAGTGTCCGATGTACGTGACCACCACCCCCACCATGACTGCTAAGTATAAGTCGTAACCTCTCCACCAATCGACCAGGACACATAAAGAGCCACTTAATCTTTAAGTATAGCGGCAGACAGGTTTAGTTGATCCCCAATTGGTTTATATAAATTTTGTGCTGCCATCATTTTTTGAAGGCAACTGCTTGCTTATCTGCGTCGTGGGTAAAAATTCGTCTCAAGTTTTTTATGGTTAGTCTTTGTGGTTATTTCTACCTGTACGCTAGTTAGAAATTCGCACACCGGCGATTCCGGCCCATCGATTTATATTATCATTAACTGGGCTATTGAACAAGCGTCGTTTCCTCCTGTAGATAGTTAGCGCGTCCCTTAACTAGCCAGCATCAACGGCATTTGTATACCGACTGCTTGGGCCTAGAAGCACTTGAGCAGAATTCCTATTGTTTCTGGTGCTTACCACACAGTCGCTTACGTTGTAGCTAATCGACAGCTCATTAGAATGATAGCTGTAGTCTTGCCGTTACCGGTTTATGCCGTCACATAATGATAACTGTAGTTTGACCGTTAACGGTCTATGCCATCTCATAATAACTGTAGTGTGACCGTTAACGGTCTAAGCCATCTCATAATGATGAACTGTTGTTTGACCGTTAACGGTCTGTGCCATCGCACAATGATAACTGTAGTTTGACCATTAACGGTCACTGCCATTGCATAATAACTGTAGTTTGACCGTTGACGGTCGGGCATCGCACAGTTCAGCAGGTCCAAGCTGATGATATTTCTGGTCTTCTTATCGCTCAGCGTTTCTCAGTGTACTGATGGTTTTCTTCCATGGCTGTTACACTGACAGCTGTTTAATGCTCAGCATTCCTTAGTGTACTGATGGTTTTCGTCCATGGCTGTTACACTGACAGCTGTTTAATGCTCAGCATTCCTTAGTGTACCGATTGTTTTCTTCCATGGCTGTTACACTGACAGCTGTTTAATGCTCAGCATTCCTTAGTGTACTGATTGTTTTCTTCCATGGCTGTTACACTGACAGCTGTTTAATGCTCAGCATTCCTTAGTGTACTGATTGTTTTCTTCCATGGCTGTTACACTGACAGCTGTTTTTCTGGAAAATTGTTTATGTTCGCCCAAATACAAATCGACCACTTGCTCCATAACTTGCAAACGCCCTCATCACCACTCACCACACCGCCCACTCCCACCCATGCTCGATGGGAACCGCCCAATTCTTTGTCGCTCGGGTCACTGTTGCATCGCTTGGGTGGGTGTGCTCTGCATGACGGCCATCGCTTGGGTGGGTGTGCTCTGCATGACGGCCATTGCTTGGGTGGGTGTGCTCTGCATGACGGCCATCGCTTGGGTGGGTGTGCTCTGCATGACGGCCATCGCTTGGGTGGGTGTGCTCTGCATGACGGCCATCGCTTGGGTGGGTGTGCTCTGCAT
>SDVV010022331.1:0-12968 GCA_016164225.1 Gammarus roeselii | reverse complement strand
ATGCACCAGCAGCGCATCGCTTGCCAGAAGCTACAATGCCCCAGCACAGCATCGCTTGCCAGAAGCTGCAATGCACCAGCAGCGCATCGCTTGCCAGACGCTACAATGCCCCAGCACAGCATCGCTTGCCAGAAGCTGCAATGCACCAGCAGCGCATCGCTTGTCAGAAGCTGCAATGCACCAGCAGCGCATCGCTTGCCAGAAGCTGCAATGCATCAGCGCAGCATCGCTTGCCAGAAGCTGCAATGCACCAGCAGCGCATCGCTTGCCAGAAGCTACAATGCCCCAGCACAGCATCGCTTGCCAGAAGCTGCAATGCACCAGCAGCGCATCGCTTGCCAGAAGCTACAATGCACCAGCACAGCATCGCTTGCCAGAAGCACGACTGCTCGTCAGCAGGTTCCGACTCTTTAATTTATATTTTCAGAAATACAAAATTAAAGCTGCATAGAGCAAACCACAACAGTTCTGTTGTACATATGACAAAGGCCCCAGCAGGCCAATATGAAGGCCACAATGAACTGGAGTAGGCCTCCTTTAATGGTCTTCGTCGTTCATCAGGGAAGAAGTCTTTGACCTTACACACATAAGAAATTAAATTTCAATATCTTTTTGCGAAGATCAGCTTTCGAGTTGATTTGCCTTCAACGATACCAATCGCTTTTTTGTACAGTTAAAGAGCATAGTGAGTTCTAGTGATTATAAGATGAGTCGCCTTATAACACTGTACCGCTTTTATATTCAGAGATAGCTGAAATTTGTATCTATATTAGATAGAACTGGAATTCTTCTACCTTTGAATACTGCCCATAGCAAATCATTCCTCACAGTAAGAACACGTTGTCATAACATGCTGAATTGCAACTATTTCTAATAGAAAAGTTATTTCATCACACTAATCTTGTCCCATCATTCATATCTACGAGGTGTCATACGCCTCCCCCCCCCCTTCAGTCTAGGAGGCGTCAGAAACAACTCCTTCAGTCTAAGAAGAGTTAGCAATTGCAGAGAGCAACTCCTTTACCACGGGGTAGGAGTTCCTACCAAGGAGTAGGAACCCTTCGGTTCCCACCCCTTCCCACCCTCGTGCTTAAGACGATAGTCGCTAGGCAACGGATTCCCCGGTAGCGATAAGGAGCCGGGCATACGCTGGCCCGAGTGATTAATCTAGGGGGTGACCATTGACGGATCAGACCGTAGCAAGGCTGATGACCATTGATGAATCTGATGGTAGCAAGGCTGGTGACCATTGATGAATCTGATCGTAGCAAGGCTGGTGACCGTTGATGAATCTGAACGTAGCAAGACTGGTGACCATTGATGAATCTGATCGTAGCAAAGCTGGTGACCATTGATGAATCTGATAGTAGCAAGGCTGGTGACCATTGATGAATATGATCGTAGCAAGGCTGGTGACCGTTGATGAACCTGATAGTAGCAAGGCTGGTAACCATTGATGAATCTGATCGTAGCAAGGCTGGTGACCATTGACGAATATGATCGTAACAAGGCTGGTAACCATTGATGAATCTGATCCTAGCAAGGCTGGTGACCATTGACGAATATGATCGTAACAAGGCTGGTAACCATTGATGAATCTGATCCTAGCAAGGCTGGTAACCATTGATGAATCTGATCCTAGCAAGGCTGGTGACCGTTGATGAATCTGATCGTAGCACGGCTGGTGACCATTGATGAATCTGATCGTAGCAAGGCTGGTGACCATTGGTGAACCTGATAGTAGCAAGGCTGGTGATCATTGAGGAATCTGATAGTAGCAAGGCTGGTGACCATTTATGAACCTGATAGTAGCAAGGCTGGTGATCATTGATGAACCTGATAGGAGCAAGGCTGGTGAACATTTATGAACCTGATAGTAGGAAGGCTGGTGACCATTGATGAACCTGATAGTAGCAAGGCTGGTGACCATTATGAACCTGATAGTAGCAAGGCTGGTGACCATTGAGGAACCTGATAGTAGCAAGGCTGGTGACCATTTATGAACCTGATAGTAGCCAGGCTGGTGACCATTGATGAACCTGATAGTAGCAAGGCTGGTGACTATTGATGAACCTGATAGTAGCAAGGCTGGTGACCATTGATGAATTGGTGACCATTGATGAATCTGATAGTAGCAAGGCTGGTGACCATTGATGGATCTGATAGTAGCAGGGCTGGTGACCATTGATGAATCTGATAGTAGCAAGGCTGGTGACCATTGATGAATCTGATCGTAGCAAGGCTGGTGACCAGTGATGAATTTGTGACCATTGATGAATCTGATAGTAGCAAGGCTGGTGACCATTGATGAATCTGATAGTAGCAAGGCTGGTGACTATTGATGAGCCTGATAGTAGCATGGCTGGTGACCATTGATGAACCTGATAGTAGCAAGGCTGCTGACCATTGATGAATCTGATAGTAGCAAGGCTGGTGACCATTGATGAATTGGTGACCATTGATGAATCTGATAGTAGCAAGGCTGGTCACCATTGATGAATCTGATAGTAGCAAGGCTGGTGACTGTTGATGAACCCGTTAGTAGCAAGGCTGTTGACCATTGATGAGCCTGATAGTAGTAAGGCTGGGGACCATCGATGAATCTGATAGTAGCAAGGCTGGTGACCATTGATGAACCTGATAGTAGCAAGGCTGGTGACCATTGAGGAACCTGATAGTAGCAAGGCTGGTGACCATTTATGAGCCTGATAATAGCAAGGCTGGTGACCATTGATGAACCTGATAGTAGCAAGGCTGGTGACCATTGATGAACCTGATAGTAGCAAGGCTGGTGACCATTGATGAATCTGATCGAAGCAAGGCTGGTGACCATTGATGAATTGGTGACCATTGATGAATCTGATCGTAGCAAGGCCGGTGACCATTGATGAATCTGATCGTAGCAAGGCTGGTGACCATTGATGAATCTGATAGTAGCAAGGCTGGGGACCATTGATAAATCTGACCGTAGCAAGGCTGGTGACTATTGATGAATTGGTGACCATTGATGAATCTGAGAGTAGCAAGGCTGGTGACCATTGATGAATTTGATAGTAGCAATGCTGGTGACTATTGATGAACCTGATAGTAGCAAGGCTGGTGACTATTGATGAACCTGATAGTAGCAAGGCGGGTGACCATTGATGAATCAGATCGTAGCAAGGCTGGTGACCATTGATGAATTGGTCACCATCGACGAATCTGATAGTAGCAAGGCTGGTCACCATCGACGAATCTGATAGTAGCAAGGCTGGTGACCATTGATGAATCTGATAGTAGCAAGGCTGGTGACCAATGATGAATCTGATCGTAGCAAAGCTGGTGACCATTGATGAATTGGTGACCATTGTTGAAATAGTGACCATTGATGAATCTGATAGTAGCAAGGCTGGTGACTGTTGATGAACCTGATAGTGGCAGGGCTGGTGACCATCGATGAATCTGATAGTAGCAAGGCTGGTGACCATCGATGAATCTGATAGTAGCAAGGCTGGTGACCATTGAGGAACCTGATAGTGGCAAGGCTGGTGACCATTTATAAATCTGATTGTAGCAAGGCTGGTGACTATTGATGAACTTGATAGTAGCAAGGCTGGTAACCATCGATGAATCTGATAGTAGCAAGGCTGGTGGCCATCGATGAATCTGATAGTAGCAAGGCTGGTCACCATTGATGAATCTGAAGGATAGCAAGGCTTGTGACCGTTGATGTATCTGAAGGTAGTAAGGCTGGTGACCATTGATGAACCTGATAGTAGCAAGGCTGGTGACCATTGATGAACCTGATAGTAGCAAGGCTGGTGACCATTGATGAATCTGATCGTAGCAAGGCTGGTAACCATTGATGAATCTGGAAGTAACAAGGCTTTTTACCATTGATAAATCTAATGGTATTATGACTGGTGACCATTGATGTATCTGAAAGTCGCAAGGCTTGTGACCATTCATACAAATGTTTGTAGCAAGGCTGGTGACCATTGATGAATCTGGTGGAAATGCTGGTGACCGCTGGGGAATCTGACAACATTCGGGCTAACAATGCTGGTTACTCCTCTAATGTTTCTCGCTCTTCTAAGCTTGAGTAAAAGATGCTAACCTTATGATGTTTATCTTGGTTATTTATTTTCTCTGGCACGTGTTTTTTGCCATGTCCTTTTTGTCATCCAGATTTCGCCGTCCGGAGTTTGTTCGTCGTTTGTTTGTATGCTGTCTGATTATGACTCAATGTATTGTTTGCCTATGTATCAATACATTGTTTTCCTACGTAATATTCGTTTAGGATGATTAGTGAACGTAACACCCGATTCCAACGTTTCATTTATTTTCCCTCATCAATCCATGTGTGGTCCGAGTAATAATTGTGCCCTCTTCTACTAAAAGCTCGATTCGAAGAAACAACTGATCCACACAGAAGACTGTTGGTCCAGTGAGGCGGAACAAGGCCTCGTCTGATTGACAGCTCCAGATTATTTGTTCAAAACCAGCAACTAATACAGCTGTCCTCGCCTCTCTGCGCCGTCTGAATCCCGTGTGAGATGGCTCCTACAATGCATCCAATCTCTGCCACGTCTGAGCCCATGCATGTGTTCATACATTATTTGAAAATATAAAATTAATTTATAAAGTATTGTGCGAGAAAAAAAAATATCACCATCCACCAACAAGGTCACTTCACTGAAAATCACAAAGTATTATTGTATTGAACTCATCGTCTCTCGTAGCGCTCTTTTGGCTCTCCTGAAAATCCCAATCCTCAAACAGGGTTTCTTAAGATCCATGGCCTCATGGTAGCTTCTTTGAAACGTCTATGCATTTGTTGGATGTCCCTCTCAATTGATAGACAGTCTTTGTTTCTAACACTACAGTCGTCAACAAACGACGTTGCTATACCATTTTTTAGCACCGAGCTTTCAGGCCCGAAAGGGCTACTGTCGTAGTTTGCATCCGTCCGTCGGTCCTGTATCCCCGGCAACTTTAAGAAAGCTAAGGCTTCGTCGATTATGCAAGAGATTTACTTTATGTGCCTCGAATGAAAGTAGCGTAGAGGTCTGAACTGGGCGGTGTATTGCCCTTTTATTTCGAGCCTTTTATGAGACTGGTACACCAGCTTTGATAAGACTGGTACACCAGCTTTGATGAGACTGGTACACCAGCTTTGATGAGACTGGTACACCAGCTTTGATGAGACTGATACACCTGCTTTTATGAGACTGGTACACCAGCTTTTATGAGACTGGTGCACCAGCTTTTATGAGACTGGTACACCAGCTTTTATGAGACTGGTACACCAGCTTGTATGAGACTGGTACACCAGCTTGTATGAGACTGGTACACCAGCTTTTATGAGACTGGTTCACCAGCTTTTTTGAGACTGGTACCACAAGCTTTTATGAGACTGGTACACCAGCTTTTATGAGACTGGTACACCAGCTTTTATGAGACTGGTACACCAGCTTTTATGAGACTGGTACTCAAGCTTTCATGAGACTGGTACACCAGCTTTTATGAGACTGGTACACCAGCTTTTATGAGACTGGTACACCAGCTTTTATGAGACTGGTACACGAGCTTCTATGAGACTGGTATTTCCAGCTTCTATGAGACTAGTACACCAGCTTGTATGAGACTGGTACACCAGCTTGTATGAGACTGGCACACCAGCTTTTATGAGACTGGTACACCCGCTTTTATGAGACTGGGACACCCGCTTTTATGATACTGGTACACCAGCTTCTGCATTACACGCCTTGTTTGAGAGCGGTATATATTTCTTTACTTCCATCATATAAGGCGTCGATGTAACTGTATCAAGACATGTTTATCCCGCTTCCCCCCTGGTTAAGTAGAAGTGCTTAAGGGTAGAGAAAATGTATGGATTTACGGCGTATTTGGGTGCGAATTGGAGACGACCAAATGTAGTGCCAAAGACGATCGATGAACTTCCGAACAATTTCATCTTAACCAAGTACTAGAAACGTTTAAAATTCCTCCGTCGACACGATGTCGGTAAGATGCACCACTCCCTTCTCTCGAGTCCCCGTCCTTGCTTCTCCCCCGCGATGGAAGCCATTCACCCCGGCAGGAAGTTTTAATGATTACTTCCCCCTTGCTTTATGGGATTTTTCAGATACATTTACCCCCTGTGTTGAAGTTTGGAAACATTCCAACTTCCTTTCAGCGGTGCAATCTACTCGTGGCTTCCAACTTTTCAGAAGCAGGATCGTTTCGTGTCAGCAATCACTTTTTCAAGTGGCGGCCAATTTGTTCTATCAAAGTCTTGCAACGTCAACTCTTCTGTCAAAGTCCTGCAACGTCAACCTGAGTATTGTGTCTTGATAGGCAATTACATCGATATGTAAAGCTTAGGTACTTTACCACTTATTGGAATTCCACAAAACCATGTAAATTTGAGAAAAGTGATTGGTGAAAGAAGGGTAAATTTATGTTCCTTTTATCTGGATTAGAATCTAATGCGTTCAATCCAATTTATCTATTGAATCATTCAGCATGACATCTGGATTGTTGGAAAACATCGAGACATCGTTGAATTTTTCCTGAGGGTTTCAGTTATAGAATATTCGTTATGTAAATAGCAAATCAAATTACACAAATGTCCGATCATATTTTTTGTGTCCGTCCGTTGGTATCTGTTGATGACGATTACAATAAAACTGCTAATAAACATAACGTGTCAGCATGTTAACTGAGCCACAGTTGCATTCATTTCAAAATTCATCTGTTATACTTTTTCTTATTGTGCAACTTCCACTATCAAAATACAATAGATAAATGCAGCCGTATACTTGACGACGTCGTGAGAAGGAAAATTAATTGTCACAGTTGAAAAGTTTTCAGGAAGTGCTCCCTCGATACTTGACAGTTGAAAAGTTTTCAGGAAGTGCTCCCTCGATACTTGACAGTTGAAAAGTTTTCAGGAAGTGCTCCCTCGATACTTGACAGTTGAAAAGTTTTCAGGAAGTGCTCCCTCGATACTTGACAGTTGAAAAGTTTTCAGGAAGTGCTCCCTCGATACTTGACAGTTGAAAAGTTTTCAGGAAGTGCTCCCTCGATACTTGACAGTTGAAAAGTTTTCAGGAAGTGCTCCCTCGATACTTGACAGTTGAAAAGTTTTCAGGAAGTGCTCCCTCGATACTTGACAGTTGAAAAGTTTTCAGGAAGTGCTCCCTCGATACTTGACAGTTGAAAAGTTTTCAGGAAGTGCTCCCTCGATACTTGACAGTTGAAAAGTTTTCAGGAAGTGCTCCCTCGATACTTGACAGTTGAAAAGTTTTCAGGAAATGCTCCCTCGATACTTGACAGTTGAAAAGTTTTCAGGAAATGCTCCCTCGATACTTGACAGTTGAAAAGTTTTCAGGAAGTGCTCCCTCGATACTTGAACACGAGTACTTAATGCTAAGTGAACTGAAAATTCAAGGCAATACGTGAACTATAATTTTTAATTTTGAGCGTTTACAAGCCGTCTTTTTTTCTTTACAAATGTGAAATTTCAACAAAATCTTCATTGATTTTGGGCACACACAATCGTTTTTTGGATGATTGCGTTCTAGGTCATCATAAACAAATATTTTGGTTGGATATAGAAAGGCCTGATGACAGGATTTTTTTCTTTGATATAAATATGTGCAACTCATGACATGCTATTTGTGTTTGTGTCTGTATATAAACGAAGCTAAAACTAACTGAGATAATAACTTCGATCGGGTCACATCAGCCGTTTACCGTCAACTTCCAACGGCTTGTGCCAGATGACTACCGTCAACTTACAACGGCGCACACCATCTGACTAACATCAACTTCCAAAGATTCACACCAGCTAACTTTTGTCGACTTACAACTTCTTACAGTCAACTACAGTCAACTTCCACTACAGTCAACTCCCACTAGAGTCAACTTCCAACGATTTACACCTGCTGAGTTCCGTCAACTTGCAACGCCAGCAGTCAGCTTTGCACCAGCTGACTGCTGGCAACTTCCAACGGTTTAAACCAGCTGCCTCTCTACTTCTTTCAACTGTATACACCAGCTGAATAGGTCAACTTCCAAGAATTTGCACCTCTGACTGGCGTCTACTTCTAACGATTTACAGCTGCTGACTGCCATCAACTTCCCATGATCTATACCAGCTGACTATCGTCAACGCAGATCTGTACTAATAAACGTTCGCGAAACTTAAAACACTACGAGTTACAGAATAATATTTACGGACTTGCTTCGCACTTGTTCCCAATATATGTTTATCTGCAACACTTTCATTATGTCACCACACAATGATAATTAAACTGTTACAATAGTTCAACATGCACCATTTCTTCCATCGTTCGGTACAGTTACTAGAATGGTAGGAGAACAGCGTGCTCATATTTCGTGTTGCAGGGATTGGGTGGTTAAAGTTCATAAAATTTAAGTTCCCAGAAAAAAAACGGGCTCAAAACCCGGTCCTCATGCCATAGTTTCGGTTGCCAAGATCTAAATCTGTAGCCGCGCTGTAAATCAGACTTTGACCACGCTGCGTTATGTCTTCGTGGCATGGATGAAGAGAGACATGGATGGAGTGGTCAGGGAGGTGAACGCGAGTGTGTTGGGTTGTTGCTTAGAGCTGTTGGGAGCGAACGGGTGGAGTTGTCAGTTGAATCAGTCGAATGGGCGGAGTTTGCTGTTGAGTCAGTTGCTGTTTGAGTATGATACGGCACTGGTGGTGGTTTCTCAGGGGAAGTTGTGTAGGCTTTTGTCAGTTTGACAGAGTGTGTGAGATAAGGAAGCTGCGAGATAACGGAATTGAAAGTAAAGTAATGAGATGTTTGAGGAATGTCGATGCGAGCAGAATTTAGTGTTCGCCTAAATGAATTGTTTTTGGGTGAAGTTCTGAGTTTTAAGCACCTGGGCTCTTAGGTGGAGAAGACTGAACGGATGGAAACTGAGGTGACGTTGGGAGTGACGGAAGGGTTTAAAATTACGAGTATACTAAAGAGTGTGATGAGCTGTAGGACGTTGGGGCTGGAAGTTAAGAGAGGGTTGCATGAGGGGGGGGGGGGGGTAGTCGTCCAACTGTGTTCACGGAACAGAGACTTGTGGGGTTAGTACAGAGAAGAGAAAAAGGTTGAATGTACTTGAGATGAAATGTTTGAGAAGCATGGCTTCAATGTTGCTGAGAGGCATTAACAATATCGACGTTGTTCGAATTAGAACGGGCTGGCTAAGAAGTTAGAGGACAAAGTATATTCGCGTGTTCTGAGATGATTCGAGCTCATGGTGAGGTTGGATGAAGGGGGATAAGGGAAAATGTGATGAAAGCGGGGTGAGCGGACATAGGCCTAGAGGTCGACGGAAGTTTGGATGGATGGATGACGTAAAGCAGGCGCTAGGAAGGAGAGACACAAGTGTGGGGAAGGGGGTGGGGGTTAGCGAGGTTGCGTTTAACGAATAGGCGTGAGAAGATAATGGTTGTAAATGGATGAGTTTCGACGTTGCCCTGATGTGTTTTCCCGTCCTTGGCGTCGCGTTGAGAAAGGGGATGGACGTGGGTGGGGAGTTTTACTGTCTAGCCTTGCTGCTGACTTATCTCGAACGGCACTTCTGACCCAGAGTGTGTGTTGCGGGGTCTCCCGGCTGGACATATTACTGCAAAAGGTCAAAGTTTGTCCTAGTGTGAATGTATGAGAGGAGTGTAAGGTTCATCTTCCTGGCTGCCACCTACCCTCCTGGGGGATTCGACCTTGTGTCTAGACCAAAATGAAACTCGAAGAGAAAATAACTGTTACGTCATCCATACACTTGCAGCGGCTTAAGATGGAGTGGGGGCATGCTTCCCAATGATTTCCCCAGTTTTGCAGCGCAGAAATGTCATTTGCGTTTGGCTACCAACGCGGCTTGGAATTCAGGGTTCCATGCTTTACTGACTAGGTATTGCAATACAAGTCATTAAAATGCGATCAAAAAGGCTTACGTGTTTCGTGTTACTCACTACAGTAAAAACCGAGAAATGTAAGGAAGGAATTCTTTGTCGCAAATTCTATTTTGGATTAAATCCGGGCGTCCTTGCGACCTTGTCAAACGGAAGCAAAGAAGAGTTAAGAAATTGTGACTTACGTGTTAACCAAAGTAGCAAACGCGCAATTGTTTCACTGCTCGTAGGTAGGGAAGAGCGAGAAACTATAGAACACGCTTTTATGATTTGCGTCATGCTGACAAGGCTATAACAGTAAAGATGGAGAGAGAGAGATGAAGAGAGTAGAGAAGGAAAATAAAAAATTGTTCCCATGCTACCCTGAGTTCAGTCCGGACTTCTGTGATACCATGGCTCACTGTTCAAAAAAATGGTATGAAACTGTGGTTCCCATGCTACCTAGAATTACACCCGGGACTCCATGCTACGTCTTCTATCGGTGGCCAGGAAGGGCTTTCAAGGCTCGCCCGTAACTCTGGAGAGACCCTCGTCAAATTAAACGCTATCGGACATCACAGAGGTAATGAATAAAGTTAGCTCGTACCCGCCGCTAGAAGAGGAGTATGGCAGAGCTTGGATGGGCCAAGGACCAAAGTTGGTGTAGAGAAAAATCACGGCTGTGTATTATAGACGCTCGCCTTTTTGATGGGAGGTATTGGACTTGGATGAAATGCAGAAGTGAGCTGTGTCGAGAGTATTGAAACTTTTAAAACCCGATCTACATTTTTCACTTGAATATACTTATTATCTAACCCCCTTGTGTAATAAGTTTCCTATTGAAGTTCAACAATTCCAGGACTGCATTAGTCGATCGTTTGAAAATACGCTTACATGCATGGGAGATCAAACGCAGAGCCTCTGATCCGCTTAATCTTAAGATGATCTCTGCAATTTCAAGTGGATTTGGACACTCCTGCTATCCTCTCTGAGGGCTATAAAATCTACTCATATCTGCAAGATAAACATTGATGATGCCACTTTCTGCTGCAGCTGCGATGGGCTGTAATAGTATTCATATTCATCGGTAACTGCATTGCTTAAGGTATGTATTTCGTACATCCAATACATTATGCATCTTTCGGTGTATCAGCTATAGCATCACCTATGAACATCGTTTTGGAGGAAGTAATGGTGATTTTGTGCTATTGGGAGCACTCCATTCAGATCGAATGTGCTCGTGGAGTCCCATTACTTTGTTAGGGCTTCGCCTGTCTTTTGTGGGCCTACGATGTTCTCGATAGTCAGTGGTGGTCAAAATACAGTATCAAGAAGAAAATGCTCAATACTTTTGTCCAGTGTATGGGGTAAGTTTTGGAAAATAAACTTCAAAAATGTAACGCGCGACTTCATCTTGTCCGACTTTGCTGATGGTAAATGGAGAGCCCTTGCCTCCGACAAACGATCGAGACGGAAACCACTGCAGATTTCATCGGTATTGAGAACAATCAAAGGTGGATCCGGTAACTCGGTTCATTTTTCTCTCTTTCCTTAGTTGTCTTTTTTGACTAGATATTCCAATAGCATTACACATGGAGAACAAATTGGAAGAAAATTGCTTTGGTTAGGGACCTCTTTCAAGGACCTATGATTGCTCATGTCGAAGAAGAATTCGAAAGTTTATTATAATACAGAACGAAGCTGCAATTTGCCATACAAATTTTTATTACTATCAATAGGGAAGTCCTGTTCATATAATGTCATAACATTCGAGTGAAATATAACTATGCGCATACGTTGCTGAAGTTGAAAATGTACACGTGTTCAATGAAATGCCAATAAAACAAGTATTTTTGTCATAGATGTGTACGTATAATAATGTACAGTTTGTTAAAAAGACAACTGTTATTATAAGTGACCAGCAGTACCTATGAAAGTTTCACCACTACGAGTCCTAAACAAACTGAGGTTACATATTGTTGCATTTGCAAATGCAAAAAAAAAATGTAGTACTTCGGTTTCCTTACATATCACATGTAAGGATATTGTAGGCTCTTTTTAACCTGTTCTTCGCTGTAACCAGGATACAAGGATTATTGTTTTTGTGTTTAAGAAAATCATTAATGGAGCTGTTCTCCCACAAGCCCCATTGAATGAGGCCAGTAACCCCCATTCTGCTTCCAGTTGCCGTATCTTTGATACAACGCTGATGCTTTTTCTTGAGAAAATCTATTCCTAGCTTCTCGAAGAGCTCATGGAGCCGGACTTTGGCTCAACAAATATATTTCCATATGGATTTACTGAATAAAGGGAGGATTTGAGAACGTATCATGAGCACCGTTGAAGATCGCTCCTCTATGTCAATGAGTGGAGCGATCTTGAATGAGTTGAAGGAATATCTTCTACTTTAGCCCATTGAACTTCTCTGTAAGTTTGTCCAAAGTTAAGCAATAAATTCAAACAAATAATATCTAATAACTTGGCAGCGGTGACACCGTTGACTACAAAAATACCACCTTGTTCCGTCCGAGGGTACCCCCAACACACCTCCCAAGTTACATAAATATCGTCCCAGTGTCCGCGGTGCGGTTCTTGGACGGATGAACACACAAACATACAAACAAGCATGCAGCCGTGACTGCGTTAGCGTAGTGTAATAAATGTGTTGCAAATGCACTTCCAAAACATATGGATTTGAGATTTTCTTCATCAGTCAAAATATTTTGATGGCTTACATTGCCGTGCTTACGATATTGAGTCTTTTATAATTCATAGAAATAATAACTTCTCCCATGATAGAACCAGAAAACAAATACATTTGATACACTTCAAACAGAATAAAATATAACAAGGCTTATGTGTGCGATGACGTCATAAAATGACATAAAACTGTTTTATAATGCTCAGTATACTGATCAGAACGCTCAGTGTACTGATCAGAACGCTCAGTATACTGATCAGAACGCTCGGTATACTGATCAGAACGCTCAGTATACTGATCAGAACGCTCAGTATACTGATCAGAACGCTCAGTATACTGATCAGAACGCTCAGTATACTGATCAGA
>SDVV010022330.1:0-12968 GCA_016164225.1 Gammarus roeselii | reverse complement strand
ATAGTGTGTGCGTGTGTGTGCTTAGGTGTGTGTGTATTTTACACAAACTCCTGGGACGCTTTGAAATGTCACCTAATCCGTAGTGGCATCACTCACCATGGTGCCCGGTTTGGCCCATCTGTAATTTGTATTTTCAATGCCACTGTACGGCAGCGTCAGTTCGTAGACCAACTTGTCTGTGGTGACAATTGGATCTCCGGCCAGGTTGGGAGCATCGATGTCCAAGTGATTCACAGAAACCAGCCCGAGCATCTGTCAAGTGATATTAGAGCACGTGTACTGGCAGCCAGGAAAATATCATAATTCTTTGATTTACCATACGTCATAGTCCTACTGCTCCAATATGATAGAATCTTTCGATTTTCTTCATGCGAATTCTTTTTCAACTTTCATTTCGCTAATCCCAATGGTTTATTTGATAGTGAAGTTCATGTGTTAGATTCACGAATTACCCACCCAGTGCTAGACTCTGATCTTAAACTCCAATTATAATCAAACACAATTACTGAGTTCACTTGCCTGGCTGGTAATAGTTTCGATGTGTTCAGTCTCATAACCGAACGGGCTGATGACGATTGCCCCTCTGATCTTGGCCTTCTCCAGCCTCATGCCATTTGCATCCCCTCGCAAATAGTAGGCACCGTGACTGCTGCGGGAGAATAGGTTCTGGCACTGGTCCTTGCTCATCAAGCAGGAGAGACCACCCAGGGAATGCTGTGGACAAAAGGGAGGTTGTGTGGCAATTCATGATACCATTCAGTGGATAGCAATAACTCGCGCTTTTTTCCAACGCTAGTTACATGTTCATGAGTCAGGAAATTACAATTTGGATATATATTTTTCCTACGTTCTCTCTGAAGAATAGTTGAAATAAATATAAAGAAAACCCTTCATATAGTTGCTAAAATGCCAGCGCACCTGATGTTCAACGCGATCTTCGCAGTCTTCGAGGTTCACCGATCGCAACACCTCCCACACCGTGTTGCTGATGGCGGGAGCTCGCTGGAGCCTCGGTGGTGTCTTCGAAGTTTTGGAGGGTGGCCTCTTGCTTGCTTGCCTCCTCCTTCTTCTACCTCCAGTTGTCTTGGTTGTCTTGGAGGTTCCAGAAGTCGCATATTCGCCAAGAGAGTCTTTCTGGACATCTTGAGTGACGTAGTGTCGCACAAGCTGCTCTCGCTGAGCAGCGGCGACACCAGTCAATTTATGTTGCGTGTACCTGTTGACGCAAGATTAGTCTTAATTACAGTGACAGAGCTTCCTAGCTTCTGAAGATTAGAGTGCCTCGAAAAGGATTAGTTTGTAAGCATTAAAGATAGACCTCCTTGAACTGTGTTTTTTCTCTTGGATTTCAGGCCCTAATTCTCCTTGGAAATTATTTTCAATAAATAATGAGACGCAAAATGTGTTCTGCATTGATAGATGTATGTGGCATCAGTTATCCTTTATTGTGTTTAAAAATAACTTTACCTTTTTAATTTAACGTCCATGTTCTTGTAATTTTTTTATTGTATAATTATTTTTTGTTAGTTGGGGTGATGGTCGGAGCTGCAATCTGTTGACGCACTCTCATATGATTGACGACGAAATGGGATCTCTTGCTCTCAACAACCCAACCCATTTATGAACCCCGTGTGTCGGGTGTCAATAAGACTCTTGTCACGGTTTCTTTTGCCTGTGTTGGGAGCTGTGAAGTTTTCTCATAGGGTTTTGTAATTCCGACATGAACATCAAAGAATTATTTACTGTACCCGTCAATCATCATACAACCAAGGTAGGAAATGCATAAAAAAATTGAAATTTTATTTAGCATATTATTCTAGTTGGAAACGTCTATCGCCATTCTGAAAATATTGAACTACATCAGGTAGCTCGACTAAGGTAAGAAGAGTTCAATCGTTGACCATTTTCACCATGACCTTTGTTCGGCATGAGCCTACGACCAGACTCGCGTTGATCTGATAATGCTCATGACCGGACTCACGTTGTTCTCCAAATGCACATCACCGGACTCACGTTGTTTTGCACAAGCACATAACCGGACTCACATTATTCTGCACATGACCATGACCATACGCATGTGGTTTTGCACATGCCCATGACCAGACTCACGTTGTCCTGCACATGCCCATGACCAGACTCACGTTGTCCTGCACATGCCCATGACCAGACTCACGTTGTCCTGCACTTGCCCATGACCCGACTCATGTTGTCCTGCACTTGCCCATGACCAGACTCACGTTGTCCTGCACTTGCCCATGACCGTATCCTCGGTCGTAGTGTAGGCCGCAGAGTTGGAGTAGTTTTGGGAGGTTTTATAGAAGGCCTCTTTGAGAGGTGCAATGTTGAATAGGCTTACGATGCTCTTGTAAAAATTTATGGCCCACTGCTCTTCCTCCTCGTTGAAGGTAAGCAAGCCGTTCTGCAACGAGAGGACTAAGAATTAAAATTCCCACTCATTCTCTTCCACAAATTTGTCGATAAAATATCGTGTATTCTAAGCCCTATTCATCCTATTGAGAGTTAATGAAGTGCCCATAGATATTTTCCTCTCATTTGTAAATGATGATCGTTTTTTTGAGCTGAGAATTAATTTATATTGTATTCAATGCTTTTCCCATCCTCAAAGACCTCCCAAATACTCTTTAATCTTCACGTTCAGTTAGTGATTCAGAGGCTCCTCAAGCCTGGTCAATAATTACCACTATCTATATTCACTACTACCTTTTTAATCCTAAATAAATAAATCTATAATTTTTTACTCATAGTTATCTCCAAACGGGTTCTCGAATTAGAATTTCAGAATGAAAAATTATACCTAAACCTCAAAGTCAAGTAAAACTGTTCAACATAATAAGTTTTCAATGACAACATGCCCTGCATATTGTTCTTTCTTGTACGTAGTTACCAACATCAATAACATCCCCTACCTCTACTGAGAAGGGGAACCGGCCGAGCCGAGACCCTAACAGAGGAGTGGCCGCCGAATGGGACTTGCTATGATCGCAATCCTTCTCCCCGTTGGTATCATTGAAGGAGACGTCCGATAACTGGAAAATAGTATTATTTGTAGAATTGCTGCAGGAATTGAGATCCCTAATACTATTAAATTATTCGTTTCATTAATAAAATAGTGGGCTCTAAAAAATAACCATTAAACACGAAACAGTTAAGCTGTTCATGAGAATGGTTCTTTAGGGGATGACAAGACATTTTCAGATAACGTGCACTTAGGTGAAGATCAATTGCTAGAATAGAGTTGACATTAGGAGAAAAAAAATCGTCACACTTTATTATGAATATCACTGCATTTGGTCAACTTTTGATTTCTATTTGTTTACAGCATTTCCTGATTGCTCAATTTTTTTTCGACGAATGTTTTCTTTTGCCTTCATTACACTTAAAAAACTAACTCTAAATCTAGATTCATAACCTTCAAGTTATGACTAACATAGGTCGATGTACAATCAAGCAACATACTTCATTAGAAGGTTTCATTCATTTCGACCAGTCTGAGAATATCAAACCCCATCGTTGTGGTTTTCCATATCAACAAATCCTAATATTATGTCCGTTCTAATCGAAGATATGCAGGTCGTGCCGGATGACTTCAGTGCAAAGGCTTGCAATGCGCAGCATGATCTAAGTGTCAGAGACCGAACTACTTGTGGCATACATGGATCAAATTATTACTGTGGTCAGCATTCGTCAACAGTAGTTCAAAATTTGGAATTGCAGTCGAAGTTAATCACTAACTAAAATCCTAAATTATGAACACAAACCCCAAAGTTGTAACCACATAAACTACACGGAAATTACTCCGCATCAGTGATTTTATTCATGTAACATTATTTATTGGTAACGACGAAACATACTTGGAAGACTATTTTGGAGGCAGAGGACACGTAGACATTCAGGTTGGCCTCCAGTTTGCTCGAAGCCCAGTGCTTGTTGTTGATGTCAGGGATTCCCGACGACACTTTAGCCTTGTAGTGGTAGACATACTGCAGGGGGAACTGTATGCCCGAGCAGAGCCCTGTGTGAACGGAGATGCGTCATTATGTGCGATAAAACGTATTCGTAGTGACTTTGCTATCAAATTATCCTTTCAACTTCTTTGCGGATAGTATACGTTATTGCGCGTAATGGCGATATGTGCGAGTGTTCTCGGTGCTAAGTTCAATGCCCTAAAGTACAATTTTTAGATTAGAAGAATATAATATTGCTGAATGTAAGGCTGAGTTGGAAGAGCTGAGTACACTATACGAGTAACCCGGAGATAAATTTACTGGACACACGTCGTATCTATCTCTAATCCGCGCAACGCTGCAGCATCAAATATGGTCACGACTGATGGCATGTCCTAGTGTTCTAAATGACACGTTGCTGACTAAGACTGGTAGTTTTTAGGTTTGTTTTGAAGGTAGTTGGATACACGTTTATACCGAAGCCCTGATATGTGTGAACAACGGTGTAGTACAAAAAACTTTGGGTCGAAGTTGTTTGATGATTATGAATTTTTTGAAAGATGTAACACGATTTGGATTGTATTCGGGCAACGAAAGAGACGTGATTTTTCCAGTTAATTCTCTCGTCCATTTTTACATCGAGCACGTTGTTCCCGCTGCCTTTACTATTGGTTAACTTTTAAATTCGATATGTGTTTTAGGAACCTGCGTCTCGACAACATTCAAGGTCAACATATCATATTATAACCAGTTTGAATTGTATACCAATTGATTATTCGAGTACTTTGTCGTATCGTCTGCAAAGGGACGAAGGACAGCCTGAGTCTAGTGTTTGCAATGTCATTGATGTCGTCAAAGAAGAGCAAACGTCCAAAGATTGACCCTTGCATTATTCAAAAGTACTTGCTAGTGATGATCTTTCCTCGTAGAGGATTTCTAAGAAGAAGAGAAGTTAATAACTAACCAATGATCGGTGTTACCACAAGCGAAATCTATGCTGAGTTTCATCAAGCCTAAAAAGTGTCTATGCCACTACCGTGCCCACCAAAATCTCTAGTGAATTTTGATACATGAAGCGTGTTATGTTTTCCTGGAGGCCCGAAGCTATAATGATTTTGATCAAGTTTGTTATTAGAGACAGAGCGACTTTTTAATCTTGCATAAAAACTTTTTGAAGAATTTGGCGGACATTTTCTCATGACAGTTTGGCTTATATTGCTATGCATTGAACAAATTTTTGCGATTTTGATTGCATCGGAAAAAAAATCCCTAAAAAAGGTACTTTTGTTGAGTGACTAATATAATCCTAGAACTTGCTTTAAATATATAGATTGGGATGCAATCCCATCCACTGCTGCTTATATTTTAAAAGCCATTCATGATTGATTCCAATTTGTTCCGGTCCGCTTGGTCAAAGAAAAACTTCGGGACTGCATTCTTTGGATAAAGTTCAAAGGGATGTTCTTCAATAATATTTCCGCCTAGGGTACCTTGTAGGCTATAGAAACTGTCATTGAAGGTATTCGAAAATATTTGTGGATCAGTGATGATCTCATCATCAACAATAATTCAATTCGAAATACTCTAGTTATTTTTTGCAATGTTACTAAAGATTTCACAGACTTTTCCATTCTTCCATGAGAAAGAAGCCTTTAACAGATTTTAAGTATGATTGTCATGAGCAATGCTAGTCCGTTCAGTGAACGCATTTCTTTAGCGTTTACTTCTGCGCCAATGCGTTAAGGGATTCTTGAATCGACGGTACAGAGTGTCTTTGTGTTAAGAGATAAGAAAATCCGGGGTCATCCACGGATTTTTTGCTTGCTTCAGGGTGCGGTCTATTGTTATTTAGAGAGAAATGTACTTCGAGCAGCTCAATTCGTAAACAATTGAACCGCGAAGAGGCATCATTTGAGTTTATAGTGGATGAGTTATAAATTAATTCATTGGTTCTCAGCGCCACCTTCAAATTTTGAATGCTGCGGTGCCTATATTCAAAATTTGTTTCTGTATTCGCAAGGAGAACGCATTTCCTTTCAATTTTTATAATCGCAAGTTAGCCTAATTATACTTATTCGGTAAGGTACAGTTGCAGTGGGAAACTCCTTTTGCTTATCGTTTATGTTTCCGCTTAATTGTAACTATTCTGTTCTGCGGAATTAATTTAACTCATATGATGAGATAAATGCCCTACTTCTAATTGCTAAAAAGTCTAATTGATTGTAAACTCGGAGAATTTTCTTCTTTGTATAAATATTCCTTTAACGGATACGTATTTTTAATAATTGAATAATATCAAACTTCCATTGGAGAACCGATAGCAGAATTTATTTGGACTACAAATCCGACGAGATATTTGACTGATGTATCGATTGTGAGGCCGCCACTCCGGAACATTGTCAACGACTGAACTACAGGAGAGTTTGTCAGTTATGTTAGTCCAGCCAATGGTGGAGACTTGGCGCTCTCTTAGGACTCAACAACTAATATCATAGCACAGGTCAGGGTTTCTACTTTCGTTCAACTTCTATCCACAACTCGCCCCATTCTCGTGCCCTACGGAAAGAGTGCGTTGACTCTCGTCAAAGCCTTGGTGGACATGAGGTCCATCGTTGTCTGCACCATTCTCTTCCTGGTGCAGACATCATGCACGAGATTCCTTTGTTCATTTCCTCCATCGGTTCCGGTGTCCGTCAGTCTATCACAGGTGCAGACATCGTGCACAGGTCCCCGCGTCCAGTCTCTGAATCGTTTCCTGGGTCTGTCAGTCTATCACAGGTGCAGACATCGTGCACAGGATTCTAGTGTCCAGTCTCTCCGTCGTTCGCTGGGTCTGTCTGTCTCACTGGTGCAGTTATCGTGCACATGATTCCAGTGCCCCGTCTCTCCGTCGTCTTCTGTGTCTGTCAGGTGGTCCGCTGTCATTTTGGTTATTCGCCGTCAACAAAATCACTCTGATCGTTTCTCGAAATTCACATCGGAACTGAACTATGTTCTCGAAGACCGAACTTCAATGGCGCGCCCCTGTCTCCTCCTACAATGTCAATGCAGTGGGACAGTATATATCGTTACCAGTTATTTAAATGCACAAACCGACTTAAATATGTAACTGGATAGTTTTAGTTCTGTTCACAAGTAATACTTCATAAGAATTGGAAATAATACTCGGTTTTGCAGTCTAATGAGCGAGAAAAATGCGTATACAAATAAAAATCTAAAATATGAATCATCTAGGGAATACATGGACGTTTAGAGATGGTTCAGACACATGGGTCGACCACCATTATTGGTATAAGTTGAATGGTTGTTGTTGAATGGATGTTAGTGCACGAATGACGGATGAATGAGTGGGGAGGAAGCAAACAAACTCTTATGATAAAGTCACACAAGTTTATAATTAAAATTTATACTATATAAACTCTTTTATAATACAGTTTCGCTTGCTAGACCAGCTGCAACACGTTTTTGACTTTTTTCTGGTCCTCCGTTTTTTAGCTTCACTGATCGTCGCTCTGACAGTTGAACTTACATATTATCCCTTTCTTTGTACATAATTCGAAAGCATCGACAAAGCATTGTATCACCTAATCATTTTAAATGTAAGGGTTTCTTGAAATCTAAATTCCTATTTGATTTGTCTGACAATCATCGCATTTTCCCACATCGTCAACAAATCCCATTGAGTAACTCTTGAATGTCAAGTGCAATCGCAAAAAAGAATCCTAAATTTATCTAAATTCAGTATGGATAAGATTTTTCTTAGCTCTGTTCATTGTTAACATCTGTTCACGTCATCTACAAAGTATTTCAGGAAGATACTTACCAGCCAGGAGGAGCAGGAACAGAACCTTCATGTTCCTCGCAATCCACCAAATTCGGTCGCCCTGAAACGAAAAAAGGCTGTTTGAATAGAGTAAAGATGTTATCAGTGAAATACTTTTAATATGAAATTGTAAATCGGCCTAAGGCCATCGGCTTTTTGAGAGATTTTTGTCTAGATTCAGGGCTTATAAAGTGTTGCCGATTAAAGAAGTATCACACCTTGAGACATTGTTTTGCAATGATTTTGGATTTTCTAGATAAGACTTTTTTATGACGCTCGCTTGGGGAAAAACACTAATGGTTAATCATCGACGAAGAACCAAACACGCTTACAGTAACGAAATAAAAGTCGTTAAGATTGAAAATTAGGATGACAAATTTCAATATAATTTCCCGATCGAAGTTTGAACTAATCAAAAATTCAATTTATATTATCCATACAAAATATTTGTCAAGATATAATACCGTAAGAAAATTCAATATCAAGTAAGTTTTCCCGTGGGAAAATCAAGTTACTTTTTTCAGTCGTGAACCGACCATAAAAAAAATCACTACTGTACATACTCAACTTTGAATTCAACATTTTAACGATTTTTGTTAATAACGTTTAACATTGCATGTAAATGAATCATTACGAGTGGATGAATTCTTCCGAACGATTTACTGTGTAGTTGGAAAATAGGAAATGTTTTAAAAGGAGAATTTGAGTTTTTCCTGAAACTTTCATTACCAACGAAAATCCATTTCCACCTATGCCTAACTTTTCCAAGATCCCTGTAAAATGCCTAAAACGGTTCCCCCCGTGCTATCAAATCCTTGCTTATTTCGATCATCATAAAATAGCATAATAAAATAATCTCCCGTCACCCACTGCTTCTTGTGTTGCCGGATTTATTTTATAACAAACTGATCAAGTACGATGCCGCCTATCCAAATGTAGACGAGTTCCCCATCAATTCCTTACCGTGGAAGAAGGATCATATTTCTCGTCTGCCTATAAATTAGAGCCAACCTCAACGTACTCCTTATTTTAGGTTGACTTATCTTATGTAACAGCCAGAGGAGACCTTGAGCTTGAGAGGTGTCAAGGGTGTGCTTTGCTTGATTAAATCCAACCCTCTACTTGGAAAAATGATATTTTAACCGCAAATGATAACTATAAAAGTTTGTTATTCAAAAGATGTTGGCTGCTTCATTGAATCTTTGTGTTTAATGATGAATAAACGGATAGAATTGTACCTGTAAATACACAATGTTGTTGCTACCGTGTTGCTGAGCGCAGTCGAGCTGTCAACTGAAGAGGATGGGGAGGAGGAAGAGGAGTGCTATTAAGCGAGAACAGTTGGTCCTTATATAGGGTAGATCTCGAGGAGGGTAACGCAAAGGCTTCTTTGTTCCAATGAAGTTCGAGCTAAGCAACAGGACACGACCTTGGGGGTAGCAGCTTCACCACTAGTGGATAGGATAATTGGATATCTCGGTTCACGGTGTAGCATGACGCACCCACTCTGGGATGAAATGCTGTGCCGTATCAAATAGACGTGGCATGACGTTGCAGGAGGACTCAACAAGTCGGAACTTTTTCAAGTTAGGCATCTGGTTCATTTCTGCGCGGTCACGAAGATAAAATCTGTGAATTGTTTTGCTCATTTTCTTCGGGTTTGTCGGGTCATAACGCAGACGAGGAAAAAATGTGTTCTCATGAAACATTGCCAAATGAACGTTATGTTTTTTATCAAAAACGGATCCGTATTTTGCGATGATACTGTCACTAACACATCTCTAAATCATTGTTTTCTGATATTAACTTTGCTACCTTGATTAGCAGGAATGATTCAACTGAAAAAGTAGAAGCTACCACTGCCTCTTCTATACGTTGACAACTTTGGGTGCCTGGGAAGTCGGATCATTAGAATGAAGTACTGTTGCAGCTAAAGGGTGAATTGTTAGGGACGCAATTTGGCCTGCGATACTTGAACAATATCCCCGTCGAACAGTTGGGCACAGACTGGCGCCAGTAACTCCGGTGGACTTGGACCCTCATAATCATCATCCCCTAGTCGAACTGGATATAATATTATGGGCTGGACTTTGTTCCTTTGAGATTAGTGCACCAGCACGCGGGAAGATTTTGACCCTATCAAGTCCAAACGACCTAAAATTCGGCAATTGCGAATTTCTAACGAAACGATTGATTGTAATTTATTTTACTGATAGTAATTTTGGGACGCACACAACAAAAAGTTAGATTGTCGGGTTAACTAGTATAACCGTACACAATCTTTTATTACTGCGCATTTAAAGAAATTCCTTTCCGCTTTGTCTATATTCTCCTATATGAGAGATATATATTCCGATCCCATTACATACATAACCCGAGCGTAAATTTTAATTGGTAAACATTTTCGAAGCTTTGTTATTTTTATTTTCTAAATATATTACGAATCTGAGTAGATCTCATTGGTTTCTCGACCAAATGATAATTACAAAATTATAGTGGCAAATATTTTAACATCATGATTCATTTTCATTTGAATCCCCCACCCCCATATTTAAAATAAGCTTTACTTTTTTTTTCAAATGGAGTTATGTTTATCATACACCCAACTTCCGACTGTATTTGTTTTCAAAACTTCTTGTAGTAGGGACATCAACTTCTCCACTCCGCGACTGGTATAAATCAACCAATCAATCCCCAGCTATCTAAGAATTGGTTTAAGGGCGAACTATCGTCTATGTTTTTGAAAAGTCTGCAACCCCTTGGCTGAAAGCATTAAAATATAATATTAAATTTTTTGTAACCCCTTCATTTACTATGTATTTGCATTTCACTGCATATATTTATCACAAAAAGATCTTATATTGAAGGCAAGAAGGATTGCTCACCAAAAGTGGATAACAGTTAAAAGAACCACGTAAATTCATTCAAATCTGCAGAAGTGAAAGAGTCTGCTGACACTTATGTCAATCATTATATGCACTAGATGGCGCTTGGTTTAAGAGATTTCTGTATATGTGGACCAGCATTTGCTTCGGTGCGATGTATTTAGTAATCTTCAAACCTGTAAGTTTTGGTGGAGTCTTCTAAATCTTTGAATGCAGTCACTGGTGCATCATCGCAAGTCCTAATTTCATTTGCTTCTATGAGATTATAGTGTTTTGCTGAAAGTTTAAAATTTACCATACCTTGTAGATGTTTTATAAACTGATCATTCGGGATTTCGTGTTTGTGTATTGGAAAGAAAGTCTGAACAGACTAATATTGTTGATAGCTTTGTTGTCCAATGTTATAATACGCTCAAAGATTTCATTTTGTATTCGCTACTTGAATGCAATTCTGTGCCGTTGTAACGCAAGAAAAATAGTCCTTTTCCGAGATATGTCGGGACTATTTTCACACGAGTGGCATCTGAAAAATATCCCCAAATATTTGTCTCATAGATGTTTGCAGCTGTTGCGTGAAATTGAATGCATTGGTTGGTTCCTTTGAACTAACCAACTCAATGAGTAACCCGATTGCCTTTTTTGTCCCTTCGAATGAAGGTGTATCTTTGATTCAAGGTATACTTTCTGTAACACCAGGATACCACGAATCATCTCAGTCATAAAGGATTTTTATTTATTTTATTCATTATGGATGCGTGGGGAAAGTACTGAATCCAGCTTCGTTGCGTCACCAGGAATTAAGTGACTCCTTATTCTGATATCGGGTAAAATGTTAAAAGTTGTATTAATTTGGAAAAAATACGGGGTAGATGCCCGTACACTACACGGCAAAAAAAAATGAAACCGATCTGCAAATTAAAGATATCAGAATAGGTACAAGGACACGAGTGTAAAAACACAGGCAAAGCAATCTGGAATAACAACTTACGTGTAAGCATGGCATACCCCAACCCCCATGGACAACTGACATCTAAGCCTCTACAAAAACCATCTTATCCTGTAACAGACACTTGTACCTCTTCCACGTCCCCGGCCCTTTTTCACATGCCTGTGGCTATAAACTTTCAATACATTCCTCTTCCTGCATCCATTTATTACCCTTGAATGGAATCGCTAAGCCTTCGGTCGAAGACGACGAGTGGTGGAAACGAACAATTTTGACATCTCGACGATGAATGACTAATATGAGAGTGCACTGTATAACAAGTGAACCCTTGCTTTTTTGCAACACTACTTAACAACAAATGGTGTCTCAACTCTTCATTTGAAAGAGACGCATGTGAGACATCGTTCCTGGATTCTTTACTCGTTGACCTAAATTACTTCTTTTTGAGAATGGACAGTGGTTTGATTAGTTTCTTGTCCAAATTTTCCATTTCGGGCTAGAATGTTGTTTATATTCTCAAGCGGCTTCAATTCATGGTGAAATTTTAATGAGCTGATTAAACTGGTCAAAAATATAATATTTTCAAGGTTTCGAACAGCTTACATCAGTGCGCAATTACTAATTGCACTGAAATATTAATTTACCCTCAGCTGTTGCGTTCACATTTAGTGAAGATAATGATATGAGAGTGTTATAATACATCGGTAAATTATTTGCTGTATTAGGCTCACAGCACGAGATAAAGCTTAACAACTGCACGTGTTTAGTCACCTGTGTAGGAAAGGCGAATGTTTTGTTTTATCCCTTCAACTACAACATGAACCAACAAACGGTAATTTTAATTTTCTTTATATTAGTTACGACTTAAAAAATGCTGTAAAAATATGCACCGTAGCAAAATATGCCGTAAACTATGCACTGCCGTTAAAATATGCCGTAGCAACATGTGATACCTGCATGGTAAGGACTACTCTGGACGTAACCATTAGGAAACAAATTAGCAATGACAGCTAATAAGTTGATGCTGGTGTCCCGGACATGACTGTTGCTCATCTACGTTCAGTGTTGAACAAATATTTGTAGGGTTGACACTATACGTAATATGACCATCAACTTGATCGGTTCACCGTATGTAAATCAACAAAATAGGACGAAATTGACAAAAAAATCAAACTCTTTTCTATTGTTAAAATGTTCCTTGCAAGCCCAGCTGATTCGGCCGATATTCCAGGTTTGGCTTCCGTGGAAACTTGATTTGGATTTGTTTCATCCACCGTTCACGTAAGTGGAACAATATAACAGTTCAACAGGATAATTTTAATACCACACTATGATCAATTATATTGTTT
>SDVV010022329.1:0-12968 GCA_016164225.1 Gammarus roeselii | reverse complement strand
GAACATAGTTTGTACCGGTTAGACGCCACTCTATGCAGTGTAACCGTCGAACATAGTTTGTACCGGTTAGACGCCACTCTATGCAGTGTAACCGTAGAACATAGTTTGTACCGGTTAGACGCCACTCTATGCAGTGTAACCGTCGAACATAGTTTGTACCGGTTAGACGCCACTATATGCAGTGTAACCGTAGAACATAGTTTGTACCGGTTAGACGCCACTCTATGCAGTGTAACCGTCGAACATAGTTTGTACCGGTTAGACGCCACTCATTGCAGTGTAACCGTAGAACATAGTTTGTACCGGCTAGACGCCACTCTATGCAGTGTAACCGTAGAACATAGTTTGTACCGGTTAGACGCCACTCTATGCAGTGTAACCGTAGAACATAGTTTGTACCGGCTAGACGCCACTCTATGCAGTGCAACCGTAGAACATAGTTTGTACCGGTTAGACGCCACTCTATGCAGTGTAACCGTCAAACATAGTTTGTACCGGTTATACGCCACACTATGCAGTGTAACCGTAGAACATAGTTTGTACCGGTTAGACGCCACACTATGCAGTGCAACCGTAGAACATAGGTTGTACCGGTTAGACGTCACACTATGCAGTGTAACCGTAGAACACAATTCGATGCCCAAAATTATCAATGTTTATTTTTGGCAGCGCTTAAAAACCACGCTTCTACATATAAAGGCACATAATGTTCATTCATTCAATCCTACCTTTGATTTTTTTTCGCTGCCCTTTGACTGGCGGCATACGCCAGCATACCCGACGGCATATCATAAGTATATTTTCTCATAAATTCGGCATTCATTGGAACATCTCACAACGGTGTACAAATGCTTTGCTCAAATCGGAATACCGTAACACTATAGTAAACCATATGTCGAGGGATACTGTTACCATCTTATCACATACCTTGAAGCGTGAAAGTCATCTCTTTGCCTGCACAGATAGGTCCAGTAAGAACACTTTACTAAGGTCTATTCACATAGACAGTCTTTAGGCGTCGTGGTTCAAACCGCGAGACCGTTTCCGTTCATGAACGAAGCTCTCGACGCTTGCACGGAGGACAACAGGTGCAGCACGAACCAGATTTTGTGTCTCGATGCCGAAACGTTTCCGAGAGAACTCTGAGGACAGACAATCACACAGCGACAGTTTCTGTCAGCTTCTTCGTGTGCGTGCAGAACACCATGAACGGCTGTGTAGATTAGATCATCGCTATATGAGCTGGCATATTAGATCATCGCTATATGAGCTGGCATATTAGATCATCGCTATATAAGCTGGCATATTAGATCATCGCTATATGAGCTGGCATATTAGATCATCGCTATATGAGCTGGCATATTAGATCATCGCTATACGAGAAGGTAAATCTGATTAACAAAATATGAAATGGCAAATCAGATTAACGCAAAATAAGACGGAAGTTCGAAAAGCGCAATGTGGGATGGCAAATGGTTGTAATGTGCCAGCTCTCACCTACTCAGATGATTCGCACATAGCGTGTACTAGGACGTAGACACGCACATAGCGTGTACTAGGACGTAGACACGCACATAGCGTGTACTAGGACGTAGACACGCACATAGCGTGTACTAGGACGTAGACATGCACATAGCGTGTACTAGGACGTAGACACGCACATAGCGTGTACTAGGACGTAGACATGCACATTGCGTGTACTAGGACGTAGACACGCACATAGCGTGTACTAGGACGTAGACACACACATAGCGTGTACTAGGAAATAGACACGCACATAGCGTGTACTAGGACGTAGACACGCACACAGCGTGTACTAGGACGTAGACACAAACAAACGATGCCTTCGTGAGTCGTAATTAAGGGATGAATGCGTGTGAATCTAAGTCTCGTTTCGAACGAGACGGTTCACCCTGCTCCTGGTGACGGCCGTCCTTCGTCTGCAGTACCCGGTACGGTTAACCTTGAATTAAAAATAATCAGACCAATCATGAGTGGGGATTTCAATGCGACATAGTCATTGGACGTTGGCTGGACGTAACAACGACATTAAATATTCGTGTTATTCGTGCTTAAGAACAGTGCACAGTGAACAAAAAACATGTAATGGGATGTGAATCCATATTGATCAACACACGATATTCTTCCTCTCATTACAATCATTACTGCATTGAATAATACTGCTATGCCGTGTTAGTATACAATCATTACTGCATTGAATAATACTGCTGTGCTGTGTTAGTATATAATCATTACTGCATTGAATAATACTGTTACCTTGTGTTAGTATACAATTATTACTGCATTGAATAATACTGATGTACCGTGTCAGTATACAATCATCACTGCATTGAACAATACTGCTGTGCCGTGATAGTATACAATCATTACTGCACTGAATAATACTGCTATACCGTGTTAGTATTCAGCTTTCTTGGCAAGAAAAAATCTAGATAAAAAACTGTTCATATCAACACCTTCAAATGAATAAAGTTCTTGTGAATTTGTTTAGACTAATGTTCAGCCTGTATCCACGCAAATGGTATATACTACAATTTAATATCGAATCCACGGATTTATTCAAGTTCAATAAAAGAAAATGCTGTGAGAAACACAACTCGAGGGTCATCATTATATGGCCTGGAATAAATCCAGTGGGTTGATAATACAAACAGGGAATTCGTCCAATTAATGCCTATCTTTCAATAGTCATATTTGTCTCTCAAATGGCACTTCCCAGTCAGAAAGTTCGGTCGTAATACCGGCGATTACATTCGGAAGGAAACATTTATGAGCGATTAGCGACGTACGTTCGACCGCGTCAGGCACATGCGACGGCAAACCAACTCAAATTGCCTAAAAGTCCGCACCTAAATTTTGAGTCCGGAATTCCGCGGATGATCTTTTTGACAAATCGACCTGACACTCAGTCAACTCAAAATAAGAACTATGTGTGGTTTGTGAAACATGTGTTCTGTCAATCTAAATAAGTAGGATTGCATGATATCCCTGATTCAGGGTCTATCTTGTGGAAATACTGGTATTGAAATGTCAACCACTTTCAATATACATATTTTACCATAGTTTCCCACAATTGTACCATCATGGGCTAACCTTTGTGGAGGGAGGGGGGGCTAACATTAGGCAAATACAGATATAATCGAACAAGCACCGGTGATTATACGAGGGAGGGATTCTTTACTAAAGATCTGCTAGTTGTTCAAACCGCCTAGGACTATTTATGAATGAAATGCATAATGCGCTTATTCTTAATAATGTTTTTGCGAGTCATCTTTACATTATCATAATATTAAAGTTTTCTGAGGTATCTGGAAGAAAAGAGAACGTTCTTGAACATTAACCGAAAACATGTGAATGAATAAAATAGCGTTCATCATCAGTTTGCTTACTAGTCAAACAATACACATGTAATACGCATGTAATACACATGTAGTACACATGTAATACACATGTAATACACATGTAATACACATGTAATACGCATGTAATACACATGTAATACACATGTAACACACATGTAATGCACATGTAATACATGATGAAAACCGTTCACGTTTAAGAAGTCATGATAGAATCATTCATTTATTTATTAGGAATAAACAAAAAACTTGTATCTATGCCTCTACTTGTCAATATGTCTCACGATACATTTCAGTCGCATTATAATTCAAAATGTCACAACACTTGAGGTAAAAAAAAATTACGGACGGACACTACTGCCCCAAAAATCAACCGATCAAATTTTGAGAGATTGTTTTAAGGTGTTTACATTCATCATTATCAGCATAATTTTTTGCGTTTTCCGACCACGTTTTCTTAATATGGTAGTGTTATGGATGTTATTTGATAACAAGAAGAATCGAGCATCAGTTTAGTTAGTCGCTCTTATAGAACGTATAATCCACGGCAACCTAGTTTAGGTTGCCGTGTCTTCTCACACTTGTAAACACTTGCAAACGGCGTCCAAGACTTGAGGAACCAAGCATGGAACAAGAAGCTATGAGCATTCTTTTCCTTCAGTTACCACTCATTTCCCACTCGTTCATCCATTACCCACTCAATCCTTTATTATCCACCCATTTCCCACTAATTCACTCATAACCCACATATTTACCACTCATTGCCATTCATTACCTTCTCATTAATTCCTTCATTGCCCGCTCATTTCTTTGTCACACACTCATTAGACACTCATTCCTCGTTACCCACTCAGCACTCACTCTCATTTCTTACCCATGCATACCCACTCATCGACTCATCAATGGATGAGTCGACTTGAATTAAATTTAAAAATTTATTATTATTTATTAGACAGCGTGGACCCTCCAATAACCGTGAGCCTTATCTGCGTGACCTTAGCCCATTCAGCTCTTCCTTTAAACCGTCATTGCATAAGCCTAAATGAATAGACAACAGTTGTGAACGTCGGCCGTTTCTCTTCACCATAAAAAAACTAGTCTCATCGATGCGTTTCACATTTCAGCTATAAACAAGGCTTCGATCGTCTTGAAAATCGACTACTACAATTTATCATTTGGAGCACGAACAATTTTTCTTATTTAATAGAGCCATTTAATCAGTTTCGATTTCCGACATTATTCTCATTTACCAAATTGAAACAACAGTGTTTTCAGTTTAGGAAGCAGTAATGCACCCCAGGGATTTTTGAAGACGGAGGCCATAACCCAACGTAGGAGTGGAGGAGGGGAAGAGCACCTTTAACAATGATGAGCTCTAACGCATGATTTATTAATCCTTCTATAACAAATTGAATAGCAAAGAGGGATGGGATAGCACCTTTCACCCCTCTTCCATGCACTTCAGTCTATGAATAGCATATGTGTGGGTCTCTGAAGTCAAACCGGCATATGACTCAGTGACGTCAGATGTAGAGTTTGAAAGGATTCAATGCCTTTGTCCTCCGTTAATATGTTCCAGAGATCAACAGCAGTGTGGTAGTTTTCCAAATCCTGAACAATCTATATCAATTGTGGACGCTGCTCGGAATGCCGACGTAAGAGCTATTAGGATTCTCATGACGGAATTCTAAGCCTAGAAAACAGTAAATAAATCTTAAGTATTGCACACTCTGTTGAAAAATTGGTCAGTGTATGCATACAAGAGAACCTTAAACAGAACATTGCAGGCTAATCATATGTATTTTAGAGGGCGTCTACCCCGATTACCCCATACCACTACCCCCTTCCTCTCCTAGAATCCCCTCTCCCTTTATTGTGTTGCTCATGCAAATCTTCTCTGATTCGCCACGGCTCCCGCGGTTGCCCGCTGCGTCTCCGCCACCATTTTGCTTCTCCGCTGTCTTTCCGCTTCTAAAACAAGTCCGCCCAGCAGTGCCGTCTTTGTTGCATTTATTTTGTTTTCCACGACACCGCAGGCCTCGACCCCCTGCTTTATTTTGTACAAAGATTGTGTGTTTTTTTTCTCGGGACTGATGACAATGTCCTGCCTGGTGTTGTTGTAGAGCCGCAAGCCCAGACTGCCGCGTTTGAAATATGTCGATGTTGCCAAGACAAATGCGGGGGAAGTTGTTCTGTTTCTTCTTCGTTTTCTAAGAATCGATGAAATTATACGCAGAGGCTGACGACAAACCTTGTCGAAGGAAATGCTTGAATGTCAAGCAGAAAAACAGAATACTTGTTCTGTTGTTAATAAGTATAATTTGAACGTAATTGCCTCTGACCGAGAATGGTATATTCTTATATTGATCAATGGTTGGAAAACAATAGCTTCTATTTTCTAAGTGCTGTTTTTGTTGACTGTACACCGACAGAAATAATTTGATTCAGGTTTGACCAACAATCAAAATACCGGTCACTCATAATGTAGAATCAAAATTTTTAAGAATTTTGATGTACAAAGTTCCAAAGATATCGGTAACCATATTACAGAAGAATTTGGATTTCATGCTAAAGACTCTGGACCAGCTGCTTCTGGGAGTAATTAATTGCTTCGTATTCTAGATACAGAGAAACTGAAGCCGACGTACGACAGAGCTTGTTTCAGCGGCCCGTGGGAGTATGGAAGCCGCAGCTGTTTCAAAATGCTGGTGCATCTCGAACGCCCTTGCGCGCTGTACCGCTGTACCATGTACAATCGTTTGAACGTGATATCTACGCCTTCTTCCAGCACATTGATGAATTATTCACACAAAAGAGCATTGAAAGTACTATAATTTATTTAATAGCTTGTGTATCAATATTTATTCGAACAGTAATGGCTTATTCAACAAATTTTTTCAACATTCAATGTATCCATTCTACATATATAAGATTGCAAAACGATTCTCCCGTTCATGAATTAAATTTAACTGATTCTGCAAAGTATTTCTGTAATAGATTACCCATGTTATCACTATGTGCTTCCGAATGATGTCAATCACATAGCTAAAACCCGTGGTAAATATTTTGAAGCTAGTTCTTCAAGAGTGGCGTCAGTCATGCATTTGCAGTACTAGACTCGCCTAGGAAAATGATCATTTCACGTGACCAAGAATACTGCTTTAAAACAATGAAAAACTTGAGATTCCACGTGAGATTGTCCAGCAAAGAGTAAAGACAAACTACATCAAGACGTGCAGGCTATTGCTGGAGCTTTTAATTAGAGTTCTTCCATCGATTTGTATCCGTTCGATAGGCGCTAGCACCTATCCACGACCATGATCTACAGCCACCTATCCGCAGCCATGATCCGCAGCCACCATCCGCAATCCTGATATGCAGCCACCTAGCCGCAGCCACTTATCCGCAGTCATGATTCCAAGCCACCTATCCGCCACTATGATCAGCTGCCATGTAACAACGTTTCATTTTATCTTGCGCCAGCTATGAGACATAACACAACACCAGCTATGAGACATAACGCAGCATCGGGGTACGAGTTTTCTCCCATCTCGATGAAGTGAAAAAGTCCCTCGACAAGTAACCGCTGTTCGAGCGGGTGATTGGCAGACTCGCGATTTAGAGAGCCGGAGCTCCTATTGTCTTGGGCTGCACGTTCACTGAAAACCAATGATAACTGCAGTTCATTCGCAATCTGTTTGTGAGGTTTCCTCGAGCAGTCGTTCGAACCAAAAGCAAGTCGTAACCACTCGACGCGGGTCAAAATTACCCATTCTTTTCCTCTTGCTCTTTCGATTAGTAACACTCTTGGCAATTGGCCCTCACACTATAAAACCTAAAGTTAACCTTACAAAAAATTAGCCGTTAAGATGATGAACAATTTGCGTGGAATTTAACTTCATATCGAAATTTCGTAAGGTACCATATCTGAACGAAGCTTTTTAATGGATACAATCAATTACTTTTCCGATGAGTTCATATATCGAGCGGAAATTATATTTAAAGATTTTTCTTAATCTTCAATCTTCAGAAAATTTTCTTTCGCTACTGTACTTAAAAATGGTTTCCTGTCTTCCTTAGTGCATGCCAGCTACTAGATATTGGCATACGAACATTAAAAGAAAAAAATATTTTAAAAAAGTGAACAATATTTATCTTTGCGATTTGTAAACGACACGCCGATATTTTTATGTTGAAACAATAACGTCAAAATCATCAGCAACTGAGGCAATTACATCACTCATCAGCAACCGAGGTAGTAACATCACTCTCATCAGCAACAGAGGCAATTACATCACTCATCAGCAACTGAGGTAGTAACATCACTCTCATCAGCAACAGAGGCAATTACATCACTCATCAGCAACTTAGGTAGTAACATCACTCTCATCAGCAACAGAGGCAATTACATCACTCATCAGCAACTGAGGTAGTAACATCACTCTCATCAGCAACAGAGGCAATTACATCACTCATCAGCAACTGAGGTAGTAACATCACTCTCATCAGCAACAGAGGCAATTACATCACTCATCAGCAACTGAGGTAGTAACATCACTTCATCAGCAACAGAGGCAATTACATCACTCATCAGCAACTTACAGTAGGTAACAACACCACTCTCATCAGCAACAGAGGCAATTACATCACTCATCAGGAACTGAGGTAGTAACATCACTCTCATCAGCAACAGAGGCAATTACATCACTCATCAGGAACTGAGGTAGTAACATCACTCTCATCAGCAACTGAGGCAAAAGCATCACAATCGTTAGCAGCTGAGACAAATACATCACACCGGGCAGCAATGGGGCAATACCATCCCACTCATCAGCAACTGAGGCAATAACATCACACTCCTCAGCAACCAAGGCAATTAGTCCTCCCTTAACAACAGCGTAGGCAATAACGTCGCTTACAAATGGCAATGACACTACCCTCCTTTAAACCAGAGGAAATGGCACTGCCATCCCTAGCATCAGAAGCAATAACACTGTCTTCCCCAGCATCAGAAGCAATAACACTATCCTCCCCAGCGTCAGATGCAATAACACTGCTTTCCCCAGCATTGAAGGCAATATCACTGCCCTCCTCAGCATCAAAGGCAATAACACAGTCCTCCCCAGCATCAAAAGCAATAACACTGCCCACCCAAGCATCAAAGGCAATAACACAGTCCTCCCCAGCATCAAAGGCAATAACACTGTCCTCCCCAGCATCAGAGGCAATAACACTGCCCTCGCCAGCATCAAAGGCAGTAACACAGTCCTCCCCAGCATCAGAAGCCATAACACTATCCTCCCCAGCGTCAGAGGCAATAACACTGCCCTCCCCAGCATCAAAGGCAATAACACTGCCCTCCCCAGCATCAAAGGCGATAACACAGTCCTCCCCAGCATCAAAAGCAATAACAATGCCCTCCCCAGCATCAAAAGCAATAACACAGTCCTACCCAGCATCAGAGGCAATAACACTGTCCTCCCCAGCATCAGAGGCAATAACACTGCCCTCCCCAGCATCAAAGGCAATAACACAGTCCTCTCCAGCGTCAGAGGCAATATCACTGCCCTCCCCAGCATCAGAGGCAATAACACTGTCCTCCCCAACATCAGAAGCGATAACACTGTCTTCCCCAGCGTCAGAGGCAATAACACTGCTTTCTCCACCATCAGAGGCAATAACACTGTCCTCCCCAGCATCAGAAGAAATAAAACTGTCCTCCCCAGCGTCAGAGGCAATAACGCTTTCCTCCTTAGCATCAGAGGCAATAACACTGCCCTCCCCAGCGTCAGAGGAAATAACACTTCCCTCTCCAGCATCAGAAGCAATAACACTGTCCTCTTCAGCGTCAGAGGCAATAACACTGCTCTCCCCAGCATCAGAAGAAATAAAACTGTCCCCCCCAGCATCAGAAACAATGACACTGTCCTCCCCAGCATCAGAGGCAATAACACTGTCCTCCCCAGCATCAGAGGCAATAACACTGTCTTCCCCAGCATCAGAGGCAATAACACTTCCCTCCCCAGCATCAGAGGCAATAACACTGCCCTCTCCAGCATCGGAAGCAATAACACTGTCCTCTCCAGCGACAGAGGCAATAACACTGCCCTCCCCAGCATCAGAGGCAATAACACTGCCCTCCCCAGCGTCAGAGGCAATAACACTGCCCTCCTCAGCATCAGAGGAAATAACACTGCCCTCCCTAGCATCAGAGGCAATAACACTTCGCTCCCCAGCACCAGAGGCAATAACACTTCTCTCCCCAGCGTCAGAGGCAATAACACTTCCCTCCCCAGCATCAGAAGCGACAACACAGTCCTCCCCAGCGTCAGAGGCAATAACACTTCCCTCCCCCAGCGTCAGAGGCAATAACACTACTCTTCCCAGCATCAGAGGCAATAACACTGCCCTCCCTAGCATCAGAGGCAATAACGCTTCCCTCTATAGCATCAGAGGCAATAACACTGCCCTCCCCAGCGTCAGAGGCAATATAGCAGGCTCCCCAGCGTCAGAGGCACTAACACTTCCCTCCCCAGCGTCAGAGGCAATAACACTGCCCTCCCCAGCGTCAGAGGCAATAACGCTGCCCTCCCCAGCGTCAGAGGCAATAACACTGCCCTCCCAGCATCAGAGGCAATAACACTGCCCTCCTCAGCATCAGAGGCAATAACACTGCCCTCTCCAGCATCAGAGGCAATAGCACTTCCCTCCCCAGCATCAGAGGCAATAATACTTCCCTCCCCAGCGTCAGAGGCAATAACACTTCCTTCCCCAGCATCAGAGGCAATAACACTTCCCTCCCTAGCGTCAGAGGCTATAACACTGCCCTCCCCAGCATCAGAGGCAATAACACTGCCCTCCCCTGCATTAGAGGCAATAACACTTTCCTCCCCAGCATCAGAGGCAATAACACTTCCCTCCCCAGCGTCAGAGGCAATAGCACTGTTCTCCCCAGCATCAGAAGCGACAACGCAGTCCTCCCCAGCATCAGAAACAATAACACTGCCCTCATCAGCATCAGAGGCAATATAGCAGGCTCCCCAGCATCAGAGGCAATATAGCAGGCTCCCCAGCATCAGAAGCAATATAGCAGGCTCCCCTGGCAATCACGAGCTGGAGATGATCATGGCTCGAGAATGTCTCCAAAGTACAGATGATACGCGGGCCAGGGCTGGCGCATAATATCAGCCCAGAGACGCCAAATGACAGCCCGTGAGGCCGTAAACCACAGCACCTCCACCCAACCCCCCCCCACAATCGCCTCTGTCAGTCCACCCCTAACCCACTTCTGGTGCCCGTACACAGGCGAGCATATGCAGCCGATGACTTGTTTCTATCAGTTATAATTCAGGCATCTATTTTGCTGTTGTGTATGGGGAAGGCAAAAGGAGTAAAAAAAGGCTACATGAAGGGAAAGAGACGAATAAAGCACATGACATTGGATTGGCGGAGTTGTTCGACAATAAACGACACTTTGTTGTCCTCACATCTAGACACAGTACGAACCGTCCCACAGTCTTCCTTCTTTGTCGCTCATCTGCAGACGAGTGCGTCAGTGATTCTTTCTGTGTCGGCCAAAATCAGATTGGCCTGGCCCCCGTCACTGATTGTTGGCCTGCCCCCGTCACTGATTGCCTGTCCCCCGTCACTGATTGGCCTGCACTCTATCAATGATTGGTCTGCATTCCGTCCCTGATTTGCCATGCACCCTGTTACTGATTGGCCTGCATCCCGCCACCACTCTACTCATTGGCCTCTACACCCCTCACAGAATGGCCTGTAGCGAGTCACAAAATGTCCTCCACCCCATAACTGACTGGCCTAAGACCCGTCACTGACTGACCTGCACCTTTTCACTGATGGACCTGCCCCCATGACTGATTGTCTACAACCAGTCTCTGATTTTTCGCCCCCCATACCAGTCACTGATTGTCATGCACCTGGTTACTGATTGGCCTACACGCCGTCCTTTGTTGACCTCCAATCAGTCACTGAATGGCTTGTACCCAACGGCTCTTTGACCTCCAGCCCGTCGCTTATTGGCAAGCACCCCGGCACTAATTTGCCTACACCCTTCTGCTCATTAACTTGCACCCCGTCCCTGATTGGCGCGCACCTTATCACTGATTAGCAGACACCTCACCACTGACTGGCTTGCACCCCAATACTGAATAGCCTGAACTCCTCTTCTCATTGACCCGTCACTGATTGGCCTGAACCCCGACTTGCACCTCGTCATTGATTGGCCTGCACCCCGACACTGATTGGCCTGAACCCCGTCACTGATTAGTCCGCACCTCGTCACTGGTTAGACTGCATCCCGTCACTGTTTGGCCTGCACCTCATCACTGATTAGACTGCACCCCGTCACTGTTTGGCCTCCACCTCGTCACTGTTTTTTCCTGCACCTCGTCACTGATTGGCCTGAACCCCGTCAGTGAATAGCCTGCACCTCGTCACTGTGACTCAGACAAAACCACAGGAGAGGTTTGAAGATATCAATAATGATGGTCATCGTTGATTCAAAACCACCATTCCCGATAATGTTGCCAAGTATCGAGCCACTTCATTGGCTACGAACTGTTACTACGTAATATAATTTCGATTAACTCTGTGAAAAAAGACCACATCGATAAAATTGAAAAGCGTGTTTATAGTGATAACGGTTAACACGCTATGCTATACAATGATAACGGTTAACACGCTATGCTATACAATGATAACGGTTAACACGCTATGCTATACAATAATAACGGTTAACACGCTATGCTATACAATGATAACGGTTAACACGCTCTGCTATAATGATAACGGGTACCAGTCCATATGACGAGCATAGCGTGTTCGTGCTGCTTGCAGTGCGATGCGACCACTATAATGGTTATACGGATACAGGCACGTTGGCTGCCTGCCCACATGAACAGGAAAACATGCAAGAACAAATGAAGGTGTCTTCTGATCCAAATGAAATTCTTAACAATGTACATATTTGGGTAGTTTGTGACAACCTGATGCAGTAATTGAGAGTGGTATCTTATTTTGAATTACTCACATACGAAGGGATGATACGCCGATAGCCAGAAACTTGAAACTGTCTTTCGAGCGTCGTTGTAAGCCACACGAAGAAAATGAGGTGACATCGTTCGCCGCTTGTTATTAAAGATTGTCAGTGTTCCTGTCAGGAAACACAAGTTTCACTAGCACAAGTAATAAGATCATTTCGTTCACGTGCGCAAGATTTAATCTTTGATCATTTCCATGACTAATTTTGGATGATCGTTAAGATTTGAATGTTGTTCTGTTTGCCTGCAGTTTAAGATATGTATGACATTGGCTCAGAATTTGGAGGGAAAAGGAGCTCAAGTATTTAATACGGCTGTACCACAGTTGGCTCCCTGGATCCTCGTCAATGCCAACTGGCTCCCTGGATCCTCGTCAATGCCAACTGGCTCCCTGGATCCTCGTCAATGCCAACTGGCTCCCTGGATCCTCGTCAATGCCAACTGTCTCCCTGGATCCTCGTCAATGCCAACTGGCTCCCTGGATCCTCGTCAATGCCAACTGTCTCCCTGGATCCTCGTCAATGCC
>SDVV010022328.1:0-12968 GCA_016164225.1 Gammarus roeselii | reverse complement strand
AGCATCTCACATAAACGTTCTTCTGTGAATGGGTTTTCCAGCGCTGCGAGGGGAGAGCAGAGGTTCCAGGATTCAGAGGGGCCTCTATAGGGTCCCACAGTTTCTCAAAAGGCTCCCAAAGGGTCTCAAGGGTGTCCCTAAGAGCCCCAGAAAGGTCCAAGTGGACCACCCCAAATCCACCTGGTCTCCCAAGTCCCCCGGGTTCCCGAAACCCCGGGTCCCCGAGTCCCGCGGATCCCACGAGTACCTCCTCTCCCTGGGTCACCTTGTCTCAACCAACCTCGATGCATATAATAAAAATAACCACTGCAAAATTTATCACCATGAAAAAAGGGCAGAGAAATATAATAGAGCCCAAGCAAGAAGAAGTAATAAAATACTAAAATAAAGTGTTAATGATCTATAAAACGAATAATCATCCATCCACCCCAATTCTACGTAGGAATGTGAGGTGACAGAACACCTCACACTGACGAAGAATTGGTACGTATCAACTCTACATTCTGATATATTTTTATTGGTCCAACAGAAATTATACCTAAATGAACTTTAAATCCCAAAGTCCTTCGAGATAACAGTTTCTGATCCCGTACGAGATTGTTCGGGATAATATACCTAGCATTGCATTTGTTCATTTTGCAGTATCGTTACATCGCTTGTTTTTCAACCGTTTCTAATGACACCGCGTTTTTTTTCTTCGAAGGCGGAAATCAGTTTCATTCCTGACAGGGAACATTCGTGCCTGTGGTTGCGATTACCAATGTGCGTATAACTCCACCTCTGTCGACATTGAATATCATACGAGCCTTTGGTTTATTTATTTTTTGTTTGGTTTGTACTTTCCCTCCTAGCTTAGAATCGTTGCAAGCTTACTAATGTTTGAAAGTACGTTTATATCGAGATCGTCTATGAATTTACTGAAAAGGCTGAACCTAGAACCGATTGTTGAGGCACATCGCTGGTTACATTACTCCGACGTAAGGAGGCCCCGTTAAGTACGATTCGCTCCAGGCTATCCGTTAAACAGCAGTCATCCGGTTATTTAACTCGCCTTGAATATTGATGAGAGGCAATTTATCAACTAAGCATATGTGGGGTAATTTATCGAAAGCTTTTCGGAAATCAAGGTATATGACATCGATTGAAAATTATGCGGGTTCAATTTCATTTATACTAAAAGTTCTAGTACGTTCGTAAGTGGAACAATGGTGTCAAAGACTCGGGCTAACAGGCTCCTATCGACAAGTTTGTTTACACAAATTCTGCAATTTTATCCGCAATCAAACTCCCATCATTTTGCCAATGACTGAGCTGAGACTAACTGGTCGGTAATAACGGGAATACACCTGGTTATTTTGTTTTAAATATAGTAATACAGACCTCTTTCCAATGAAAGGGGAAAGTGCCAATTGTGCGATATCGGGCGCTTTTTTTTGCGAGTTCGGCGATTTCACTTCTAGTCTGATTCATTGTTTAGGTAAGAAATTGGTCAGGACGTGGTTATTTCGTGATTTCAATTTTACCTACACAAATAACTATTTCTGCATGGGAAAAAATTACGCGCTGAAGGTTTCAATTCGCCTTTTCGCTGTGATATCTTGAGGATTGTGGATATCCGGATACCAATGTCGTCTGTTTCTAGCCTTCCTCCGTCGTTCTCCCGAGGACCTATTACAGATCTTAATTTTTTTGATGTTCGTAATATAGCGAAAAACATTATTCTGAATAGTTCTGTCAATGGCAGCAATTTCATTTTTATCAATTTTAGGTTTACGTTTCAGAACCTCAGTAGAACTCTTGTGCTGACTTAAAATTAGTTTCTTGTTGCTGCTTCTTGTGGATTTTTTTTTGACAAGTGCTATGCCTTATTCTGCGACTGAAGAAGACTCATTTCTCCTATACTGTGCATAGGCTGATTGACTGCTGATCGACTTTTTTTTCTGAATATGATCAAATTCCATGTTTTTAGGTGTAGTTAAAAAATTGTTCAACGATTGATTGATGTTGCTTCCTAGGGTTATATTCGTAGATGCCATTCACTATCATAAGCCAATAAACTGAGCTAATCGAAAATTAGGAACTTTATCACAGTTTATTGACGTTTTCAACTCGAACTCGGTCGTAAAACGGATATCGATTTGGTTGTTGGATCAGAGTGGTTCGCCCACTTCAACATTCGTGACTTGAGAGCTGCTTGCAATATACAGACGATCTAGGATACGGCCGCCCCATGTAGGTGATGTCTTGACCATTTGGGTCATGAGCTTATCGTCAACAAAATCAGGAAGGCGCTGGTCTGTTGCAATACATTCGTCTGTTCCTAATCGGTGTCAGGAATTTTGACGACTCCAAGCACAATACTCTTATGTTGTGACGATCGGGACACCATCGATCGAACTTTAGTTTCTGCACTTGATACATTCAAACATGTAAAGTGCACTCTTAATCAGTCTACTTCATTATTTCAAAGTTTATAATGTCATAGGATGTCGACTTCTAGTGTTTAAATTGTTAAAAACTTTATAAACACCCTTCATATTTACTTAGGTTTGGATGACGCAGGATGCGGTGACATGAAATGCTTGTAAACAGAATTTCATATATTCCCCACATTGCTTCTCTCATCGTCTCGTCTTTTGATAGGCCTGTATTATAATTGGTTCAGAAGGAGTTACCCTATCCATTCTGACTATATCTTTAATGTTGTACATTTTCAAATCTGATTGACGGGTATTTTCAGTTGAGCTCTCCTTTTTCACCGGTTCGATAAAATAGGTAACATTGTAATCTTCGATCACAATAATTTCCTCATCGAGCAGTACTTCAAATCGGTTTTGCCTGTCGGTTCGGTGGTTGTAAGGTAACAGCCCATCATGGGATGCTTTGCCACCGCCTGGCAGCCACTTGTTTACTCTTGTTGAGTACAGAGCCATGTTTTCTTTGACTTTTTTGACTGAGTTTTCTAACGATTTGATTCGATCGTTGGTCTCCACGTGCAGCTATGTAATCATTGGGACCAGTTCAGAGCAGATCGTTGGTCTCCACGTGCAGCTATGTAATCATTGGGACCAGTTCAGAGCAGATCGTTGGTCTCCACGTGCAGCTATGTAATCATTGGGACCAGTTCAGAGCAGATCGTTGGTCTCCACGTGCAGCTATGTAATCATTGGGACCAGTTCAGAGCACAAGCTAACTCAAGTTCACTTACTCGATTTAGAGTGGCCTTATCATTTGTTTACTGGCACTAATTCGTGTTTATCATATCTTTGAATTCCTGAATTTATCTGCAAGCATCCCAACTTTGATTCAACGCCAAGCAGCCTAGCCTCAGTGCTGACTGCATCTGTTTTGGACGGGTCACCAGAGTAATGAGAGTCGTGCTTTGAGTTGTCTGATCTCATGTTGGCATAGTAACTAGCAACGCAAAATTTTTCTTCCTCCATTTGGGGTACTATTTTTTTTTGCTATTGCCTGGTAGAATTATTGCAAAACATTAGTTGGGAAGAGTACCAATGGTGGCAAATGTCATATTACCCCTTAACAGGAGTCATCTTGAACTAGCAAAATGAGTACCAGATGAAAATTAACTTCCTTGTAAATACCGGATATCAATAGAATAATCATAGTTAGATACGGGATTGGATGTTTTTATTCTTCAATATAACCTACCGATGTCTTTAATGCATGATTTGTGCATGACCTACCCTGATGACTTATTGGGGTGATAGTGTGAATCTACTACACATAAAAACTAAACTAAGCTCAGGCAGGGATGATAATTTGTTTTTCAACTAAATATTATCCAGCTGTTCACAAGTTTCAAGTGAGGAAGTACGAACAATTTAAAAAATATTTTTTATTATCCTACGATTACTAATAACACTAAGACAGATTGGAGTCAACAATGGCATTTTATCATTTGTAATTAGAATATATTTTTATCATGGCAATTAATGCAGTAAATTTGAACATATACATATATTTGTATACAAATTGCTTCGCAGCGAAGAAATAGTACAAGCATTTGTAATGAAAATAACTCACGATAAATACATGGAGGGCAATTAGAATTCAGTTCTAATGTTCTGTTGGACACAAAGTTGATTAAGGCAAGGGACTGACTGCCTCAGGGGAGACAGGCCGGATGTCTGCAGTTAGAGTGTTGGAACATGCGAGCTCGGATGCCCTATTCTACACTTTGTAGACCATCGTTCCCAGAGCTGGTAAACTATTTGGGATGTTATTTTTCCGTTGAACGATTATATTGAACTTTTTGAAATAATTAGTTTCTGCATGGAACGGGTGGCACAATTAGCACCACAAAAAAAGTCCCAATATTAGGCGTGCAATGAGAGGTTTGTACCAGACGCGATGTGTATCAACATATTTCGGATTGAGATATCGCCGGAAGTCGTACCAAAACAAGTCGGTTGCGCTGTACCGACGCGAAGTTACTTCCTAAGCGGAATTAAGTTGAATGCAAGTGCATACTAACCCAAACTAAAGCAGCTCCCTACTGCTGGTTAAAAATGATTTGTCTGACCGACTGAAAGGGGTACGTAAGTGTGACGGTCTAAATCGCATCCCTCAATCCGCTAAGTCAGGGAGATTACACCCCAATTTCACATTGTCAACATCTAAGGTCATTGATATGGGGAGGATAAGAGGAACTCCGCGGCGTTACAGTCCATCGTAGAGGAAGCTCGTGATACTACTCGAGCATGCACGGCCTATCTGGGCCTACTCGGGGAGGTTTCGCTGTCCTTAGAGCGAAAAGCGGCGCATGTGCGAACTAAGGTGAGTGCTGGAACGAGACTCATCTGACGTTATCATCACATGATTTTATCATGATAAGATACATAGCAGAAACATGTAGACTGAATTCAGTACACATGAAGCTTTTACTTAATACGAAATACTGTCTCAGAGTTCGCTTTAAGAAGAATCTTATCTGTGGTTCAATAATATGACTGTTAGACTCAATCATATGACAGAACACTAAACACCCTTTTTCTAGCATTAATGTGCAGGAGGTAGGCCGCCTGGATCTCATACCGGAGGCCATGTTTCCCTAGCCTGCCTAAGCACCGCACCATTTAGCATTAATGTGCCGGGTGTAGGCCGCCTGGATCTCAAACCAGCGGCCATGATGTTTCCCTAGCCTGCCTTCTATGTACACATCGAGTCGGCTGCTGGAAGAGGGCGGAAGAAGAGGGGAGATCCGGCAAGAAAAATGGCCGGTCACCAAGGAGAGACAAATTGCACTAGGGCTCACGACATCATGAATCTGCCATCAATGGGGTGTCCTCTTGGCGCAGATTTGGCTACGGCATTCCCTAAGTGTTCCGTACGTGGGATGGTAGCCTGGTTGAAGAAGACAGGGAGAGCGAAACTTTGTTTGGACGATGGGCTGACACAGACAAATGCAACCACGGGAAAAGTGGCCAACATCGGCCACGGCGAGACTGAGAAAGTCTCGGTATCAGACGGGCGAGACAAATGCTTGTGGGGATAACATTCGACACGGCTGGTTGCAGGCTTATAAAACGAGGGTTAGCAGAGATGCAATGTTTTCAGAGACTTCATAAATGAGTCTGGATGCTTATTGGGAAGCGGCATGAGAGAAAAAGTTATGCCCAACAATTCCGTGTAGAGTGGGACACTCTGAGATAATACATGCTATGAATTACACAGTTTTGTTCTAAATCCGACGGCACAATAATTCATAGATGACATTGTAAAATATTCTCACATTGAGAGGAAAGAATGAAAGGATGGGAAACCATCCCTTATGAGAACGTGGGAGTGGGTTCCTTATCTTCAGCCTTTGCCCATGAAGCATTGCTATTACTGGGGCATCCCGAGTGACGGACACAACTCATGCCATTGAACCATCCCAAATCCTAAAATAATTTGGTCATCTGTAACCTTTGTGTGACAACTGCAGGTATTATGAACCATAGGTGCGTCAGCTCAAGACTTGGTGTGACGACCGCAAGTATAATGCACCAAAGGCGCGACAGCTCAAGACTTCGTGTGACAACTGGAGGAATAATAGTAGTCACTATACCTGTGAAATGCAAGTGAAGGAATAAGATAGGGAAAAACAGAGTTAGTCTTGGCGGGGCGGGGTTGGCCGGAGTCAGGCGGGCCGGGTCGGAACCAGTTTTGGGGCGTGAGTTAGATAACAGGTGGCTAACGGGTGGTTAACGGGTGGCTAACGGGTGGCTAACGGGTTAACGGTGGGCTAACGGGGGGCTAACGGGTGGCTAACGGTGGCTTACGGGTGGCTTACGGGTGGCTTACGGGTGGCTTACGGGTGGATAACGGGTGGCTTACGGATGGATAATGGGTGGCTTACGAGTGGCTTACGGGAGGCTTACGGGTGACTCATTCGGGCAGGCGGCCGGACGGGTGGGCTTTCGGCCTTTGCTTTTTGGGAAGATATTTGGGAAGATTTTGTGTTCATGTACATTTATTACGTTTTCTAATGTTATAGTATTTACATTTTCCTTTTAGATGGTGTGTTACATTTTTAGGCATTGATCAGGCAACCTCATGGGTAGAGCCATATCTGGCAGGGGTTGGAACAGGTTTTGGCGCGGTCGAACTCATTCGGGTGGGCGGACGGACGAACGGACATCTTTCGGTTGTATTTGGAAATTTTTTGTGCTCTGCACATTTAGTTTATGTGATTTATTGATGTTTATTGAATTTTCTGTATGTTTTCCTTCTTTAGATGGCTGTATTGGGACAGCTTGACCATTTACTATTCTTTATTTTATGCATATTAACTGTAGGTATGAATAGTGTTATATCACATTTTGGACGGAGGTGGAGAGTAGGGATCCCCTAGGCAAAATAGTTGGAAGCGCTCCTGGAAAATTAGGTAAGATTGCTCTTATTTGTTTCTATCTTGTATTCAGTATTTACGTGGCATGATTAGGGATTTTTCTCTGTCTCTAGTGGTATACATTCATATTATATAGTTTCTTGTTTACTTGAATACGAAGGAAGATGTAGTAATTAGCTTGCCCATGGCTGCCTTAACGGGTACTTGGTCGATAGGATGACCTGGCTACTGCTTGGATTTTTATTTCATTCAGTGATTTATATGTTTAAATTGGTATTTAATTAGTTATACATCCTAATCGACTCATTCGAGTCCTGCTTGTTACCAGCCTGATGGGTGGATTGGTGTAATTTTTATGTTTTTTGTACGATTTTTTTCATATATATATATATATATATATATATATATATATAAAATGTATAGGAATAGTATGATTTATTAGTTTGGTAATTGCCGGGTTGATGATTGTATTTTGGGTTGATGCATCAGGTTTGCTATGAGATTTTGTCCACTCCATAATGCACTTTCCAGTTTTAAACCTGATATATCGGTGTTTCCATGTCTCCGCATGTTCCAAATGGACCGGTATCAAGCATATGCAGACTATTCGATTGTTCCTATCTCAATTTTTTGTAAAGCGAGTATCGGTTGGATGCCCTATAGCGGGAGTAGCTGAACGATATGGATTTATCGCATTTTTTTTATATTGTGTTATGTATATATATAGTAATGATCGGTTGATACAAGCTGTATTTGTATTGCTTTCGGAATGCTGAATAGTTATCTCGTACAGTTATAGGATATTTTAGGATATTTTAGGATTGAATCTTACATGTAGCACATCATTTCAGGCACAATTGGTCAGTAATTGCATAATTTGATGTTTTTATGCATATATCACGTTCTGTCACGGTTATGCGTGGTTACTATAGTCAAAGAAGATTAGATTTCACCCCTGTTTTGGGTTGCGTTGGGGAACATTTTGACTATGATGGATACACACATACATCATAGTTTATAATGTTAATTAGAGCAGAGTAGAGAATAACGTAGTTATTTTATTTTTGTTGTATGATTTTTCCACGATAATCACAGGAATATATATTCAGGAGGTATAAAATCAGTTTTGCATCTTTGCGGAATTCCGTCATTAATTCCTTACAAGTGTATAGTTCAACGTTTTAGGAGACGATTTACGGGGATGGATTGGTGGTCATTTAGAGTTCATCCAAGTTCAACGTGAATTTGTAAGTTTTTGTGGATGCTGACCTTAACTTCCATGGGTTTGTTAGAGAGGTTATGCTACGAGCTGATGGTCTTTGTAGTGATCCACTTAGGTCGTCAGTGAACAGAATCCCAGGGCCACACTCTGACTCATTTCAGGCTTATTCTTGACAACTGTACCTGTGAATGGATTCTTGGTTATGTCCAGGATGTGACCTTGCTTGAAGCTGTTCAGAGATAATGGACTAAACAGATGCATTGTTTGTCTGAAGTATTGTACCATGACTGGCTGTCGCCTCTAAATTTGTGATATATCAGGGGTGGCCTCCAGAGAAGCGACCTAATAAAGCACTGTAGACTTCTGTGTTGTGTTACAAATGGCCTTGATTTGTCCTATTATAGATATTATATATTTTTCCATTTGAACGCGTAATGTAGCATTATTACTTTATTACGCATAAACTCGGTATTTGTTTCACTGTCAGATATTTTTCCGTATGTTTTTATGTAAGTATATCATCTTAGTCCTGTTTCAATTCACCTCAAGAGTTCAAGTTCATGATTGTTCAACTTTTATCTATTACAAGATCGGTAATGTACATCGGCATCATGTATTGATTGAACATACGCCTTCCATATTAGTGTAGGATTTATCATCTGGAGTTTGGTTGGATACATCGCATATCATACTTAATTAATTTTTTAGACCATTCTAGAGAAACTTACTTAGCTATTTATTTGTTGGTATACGATTTGAACGGTTATCATAGGAATATAACTGTATTAGATATACATTCTCATAATTTCTTGTAGTGCTGGGTATGAATTCACTTAATTGGATGTAGTGACACAAAATATTGGTATGTTTCATATCCTGTTGTTGGATCTGTGATACTGTTCTGAGTTATCGTGGAGAACTGATCTGCCGGATTTGGGTAGATTGTTACTGTTAAAATTCAACATTAGTTTAATGTATACCTCAGTCAGGTTATTTGCTCGCATGTCTTTACTAGATGCTTAGTCCCTCAAGTCTATCTTCTATAAATGTATGTTAACCGTTTACAGTTTGTACCGTTGGAAATAATTGATCATTTCAGGCTTTGTTATGATATTTCGCTCAAATTCAGAATATTTGACTTATTCGAGCATTCACTATATCCACTCTAGTATTTGTCAGTATAAGTTTGTAATGTAGTGGGGCCGTAAGCCTAACCCATCCTAATCCAGCCTAACCTAATCTAATCTAACCAAGAATTTAATATTTTTTCTCGTTTTCATACATATGTTACGTATTTTCTTCATTGATTTAAGCTCTATTCGTGTCAAATCTATCCACTTGGCACTATAGTTTTACCAATCTTTAGCAGTTAGTGTACCTACATTTATAATTTTTTCACTTTGCTTTTTACAAGTCCAGTAACATCGATTAGTTCCAAGTAATGTTAGGTGTTCGCTCGCTAGTTGACTGTTAAGTTCAAAACGGTTATATATGTTGCTTGCATATATCAGTGTTGGTTATGTTGCTTCCAGTGTTGGCAATAAATTCACAGCTATTTTTATATGTTTGCCCCCCAATTTGATGGTTAGCAAGTTTTATGTATGGTTTTACTGTTAGAATATGATTTGTTGTAATGTTGAATTTGTTGCTCCTACCATTTTAGTCTATTATAACGAATCTTGAATAAATCCACTCTAACATTGTACTACAGATCTGTGATATAAGGTTCGCAGTCAACAAGATCTAGGATATACATCATGACTAAGGTACATAATTAACGAAATATATATCAATGTACGACAACATAGTTTGAAGATCAATGATTGCAGAAAGGGTTGCCATACACTGCCAGATGTATTAATACCTAGGCGAATGTATAAATACATACCCAATAAAATTGGGGGGCAAACATATTGAAAAAAAAACTGTAAATTCATTGCCAACGCTTCAACAAACATAACTAGCACTGATATATGCGAGCAACATATTTGACCGTTTTGAACTCTACAGTCTACTAGCGAGCGAACACCTAACATTACTTGGAACTAATCGATGTTACTGGACTTGTAACAAGCAAAGTGAAAAAAATTATAAATGTAGGTACACAAACTGCTAAGGATTGGTAAAACTATAGAGCTAAGTAGATAGATTTGATATGAATAAAGCTCAAATCAATGAAGGAAATACCTAACATCAATATAAAAACAGCGAAAAATACGTCATTTTTGGTTAGATTAGGTTATGATAGGTTAGGATGGGTTAGGTTTACAGCCCCTCTGCTTTATAAACCAAAAGTGAAAAATGCTAGAGTGGATATAGTGAATGCTAGAATAAGTCTGATATTCTGAATTGGCGCGAAATCCCAAAACAAAGCCTGAAATAATCAATAATTTCCAACGATACAAACTGTAAACGGTTAACATAAATTTATAAAAGATAGACTTGAGGGACTAAGAATCTAGTAAAGACACGCAAGCAAATAACCTAACCGAGGTCAACATTCAACTAATGGAGTATTCTAATTTATCCAAATCCAGCAGATTAGCTCATCACGACCACTCATAACAGTATCACAGATCCAACAACAGGAGGTAAAACATACCAATATTTAGTGCCACTACATCCAATCAAGTGAATTTATACCCAACACTACATGAAATTAGGAGAATGTATATATAATACATTCATATTCCTATGGTAACCGCTCAAAAACGTATACCAACAAATAAAATAGCGAAGTCAGTTTCTCTAGTATGGTCTAAGCAACATTGATCAAGTATGATATACGGTGTATCCTACCATACCCCAGATGATAAATCCTGCACCAATATGGAAGATGTGTGGTCAATCAATACATGATGCCGATGTACAGTACCGATCTTGCAATAGATAAGGGAAATAACTACCGATCTTGAACTACTGAGGTAAATATAAACAGGACTAAGATCATATACTAACATAAACACCACACGGAAAAATATTTGACAGTAAAACAAATACTGAGTTCATGCGTAATAAAGTAATCATACTACAATACCCGTTCAATCTGAAAAATTCCTAAACCTTACTAGGATATAATAGCTATAATAGGACAAATCAAGGCCTTCTGTAACACAACACAGAAGTCTACAATGCTTTATTAGGTCGCTTCTCAGCAAGCTACCACTGATATATAACAAATTTAGAGGCAACAGCCAGTCATGGTATAATACCTCGCCAAACCATGCATCTGATTATTCCATTATCTCTGAACAGCTTCGAGCAAGGTCACATCATGGATATAACCAAGAATCCATACACAGGTACAGTTGGCATGAATGAGCCTGACATGAATCGCAAAAAGTGTGGCCCTGGGCTTCTGTTCACTGACGACCTTTGTAAATCACTACAAAGACCATCAGCTCGACGCATAACCTCTCTTACAAACCCATGGAAGTCAAGAACAACATTCACAAGAACTTACAAATTGACGTTGAACTTGGATGAACTCCAAATGACCACCAATCCATCCAGTAAATAGTCTTCTAAAACGTTAAACTATAAACATGCTAGGGTTTAATGACGAAATTCCACAGAGATGCAGTACGGATTTTACACCTCATGAACATATATTCCTATGATTATCGTGGGAAAATTCTACGACAAAAATAAAATAACTACGTAATTCTCTACTCTGCTCTAATTAACATTAAAAACGATGATATGTGTGGGTATCCATCATAGTAAAACAGTCTACTTACACTGATGAACATAAACGCAACGAGCTTTAGCCTAAGGGACTCCTCTAACTCCTCCAAAACATTGAAGTATGTTCCAAAAATAAATTTACAATAAACAAACAAGCTAGTTACAAATCGAATCTTCTATAGCTATATGTTTCCACTTCAATCTTTGTAACAGGATGTAAAAGATTCATATAACACTAAAATATACACATAACAAAATTATACCTGAAATGATGTTCTACATGGCAGATAAAAGCGTAATATATCCTAATAATTCTGTAGGTGTATAAAATATCCAATAGTTAGCATTGGAGATGAAACTCTACTGAGAACATACAAAACTTAATGAAATACACTAAACGGTCGAGTTATAATACATAAGACGATCAATTCTCTATCATACCCAAAACCTACATTAAAAACCATGCTGTACGAGAAAAAAACTAGCATTTAACCTATCAAACAACAAACGTGAATTAGTTGCCAGGACATATGACTGATTTGCATAACTGAAACCTTTAGTAAATGATGTGGAATACTTAGTAAATGATGAGGAATACTTCGACACAAACACGCTATAGTATATGCAAATCTGATGGAAATTTTTCTCCAACGCAGTCCAAAACAGGGGTAAATTCCAATCTTCTTTAACTATAGTAACCATGGCTTATACGTAGTAACAAAACGTGATAATTACATAAAAACATCAAAATTATGCAATAATCGACCAATTATGCCGGAAATAATGTGCTACATGTAAGATGCAAACCTAAATATCCTAAAAATTCCAATAACTGTATAAGATAACTATTCAAAGTCCGAAAACAATACAAATTCATCATATATTAACCGATCATTACTATGTATACATAACACCATATAATAACTTACAATAAATCAATATCGTTCAGCTACTCTCGCAATAGGGCATCTAACAGATACTCACTGTACAAAAAATTGAGATTAGACTACTCGAATGGTTTTCATACGCTTGATAACGGTTCAGTTGGCACATGCGTATACATGGTAACCCGATATATCAGGTTTAAAACTGGTCAGTGCGTTATGAAGTATACAAAATCTCGTAGAAAGCTGCTGCATCAACCCAAAATACAAACATCAACCCGGCGATTACCAAACTAACGAACCATACTATTCCTATGTATAT
>SDVV010022327.1:0-12968 GCA_016164225.1 Gammarus roeselii | reverse complement strand
TACAGGTCTGAAATACGAACACTCATTTGCCTTCAGTATCTGAGCCACGCGGCACAGGCCTCGAAAGTAACGATGATAAGGAAACTTTTGCCCGAAGGCCAGAGTTCAAGGTGCAAAGTTTTGTTTCTGCGACTTCTGATAGCAGACTTTGAAACTGAATCAATCATACTATTTTATTGGTTTGGAGAAAGGAGGCCATCCGGCCAACTGTGTTTGGGCATTCGACTTTGAGTGCCTCGTTTAAAATAATGTCACTTATCATAGACAGTTTTGTATGGTTTACTCTATCGTCGAACGCAGCATGTGTTGCAGCATGTGTTGCAGCATGTGTTGCAGCATGTGTTGCAGCATGTGTTGCAGCATGTGTTGCAGCATGTGTTGCAGCATGTGTTGCTGCATGTGTTGCAGCATGTGTTGCAGCATGTGTTGCAGCATGTGTTGCAGCATGTGCTTTGCTGCAAGTGCTGCAAGTGCTTCAGGCTTCGCATGCGTTTCAGGTGTTGCAGGTCCTTCAGGTGTTGAGTGTTGCATGTTTTTCAGGTGATGCTGGGATGCAGGTGTTGCAGGTGTTTCAGGTGTTGCAGGTGATGCTGTGGATGCAGGTGTTGCATGTGCTGCAGTTGTTGCAAGTGTTGTTTGCAGGTGTTGCACGTGTTACAGGTGTTGCCAACCTAAAGATTTGAACCGAATCCAAATTACCTCCAGCAAGGCTGTCACAGGGGATTAGACCTGAGCACAAACAGCAATAACCCCAAGACAAGAAATCGTACGAAGACAGACTACGTGAACTCAAAGTTTATTCGCTAAAGAAGCGTCACGATCAAAGTGTGAAAAATAATGAAGGATACGCGAAACGTCGAGCGAGCAAGCGTTTTCACTCTAAACGCGAATGGAGTGACCAGGGATAATTTATACAAAATCGCTGGCGAGCGTTTCACACTCGATATCACGCGCATTTTCTCCACGTATTGTGATGGTCGAGGAATGGGAGAGTTTCCCGCGAAAGTTGTGAACAACGATACAATCAAAACGTTCAAGTCACGGCTTGACAAATTATACTAAAATCACGAGAATATTTATGAAAAACGGTAACCGGCATTGACCCGTACGGTTAAGTTAGTGCCCGGTACTGGCACTAGCACGGTGAAAAGGTGCCCGGCATTTGCACCTGCTCGTTTCAAAATGGTGTCCAACAATGACACCGGTCAGTATTGGTTTAACAAGGAATGAAACTGTGACAATCTCAGATCAACATCGTGGGTCGGTGGCTTTCTCTTCGGGTGCTGATTGGAGTTTTACTAACTTCCCTTTCTTGATCTATTAGAACAAAAAATACACAGACACATGCTGCTATCTTAGACGTTCTACTTTGGAACTAATCGCACGAATGTATGACGAAAGTTACAGTACTTTGTCATACATTCGTGTATGACAAAGTCCCAGCAAAGTTATTCGTCGTTGATTGAGAGTGTGAAAACTGCAACGCAAGAATATGCCATTTTGTGGTTAGTAATATTACAACTGCTATTTTTTTATGGATGACCTTATAACAGAAAGCCACATTTTGATTATAACCCGAGGGCTGCGAGTTACAAACACTAACACCGCTGAAACTGACATCAAATTAGGTTGGTATTACAAGGTTATCAACATTTCTGCTCTGATGAATGTGTTCACAAGAAAAATTTCCAATTGATTTTAATAGATCTTGACCAGGGTTTCTGTGAAATGTTTTGAATGCGTTTAGGGCAATTTAAAAGTTGAACCGATTTTCCAGCTTCTGGAAATTCATTATTCAAAATGATGAATCGGATGTGAGCTGAATTGAAGAAAATTGATTTCTCCAATGACTTTCTATAGCAAAACAAATTTTTTTCAATTCCCAACTTGCCTAAGACTTCGTAAATTAAACATAATTGGAACAACGTGAATGGGAGTTTTATATCCAAATTAAAGGAAGAATTTATTTAATTTATAAATGATGACTACTGTTGTTGACATTTTAGACGATATTCTTTAGTTGCGATTTTACAATAATAAAATTGTATCTAAATATACACCACGGAATTTAGTGTTGCCCATCTCGTGAATTCAATCATTCCCAATTTTATTAGTGGTAATTAGATTTTACGCCTATTAGAGAATATTATGTAATTCGCTTTTTATCCATTAATGAAGATTCGGTTTGCTGTAAACCCCTTATTTACATGTCGGAAATCTTTGTTTACAGTGGCTTTTAATTGTTTTTTTATCCATTAATGAAGATTCGGTTTGCAGTAAGCCACTTATTTGCATGTCCAAATTCCGTGTGTACTGTGGCTGTAATTTTTTTACGGTTTCACCGGGGATTCCAGTATGTAAAGTACTATCATCAGAAAGAACTATTTTTGAAAAAGGTCGTTGCGTTTACAAAAATTAACAAAAGAAGGGGACCCAATATTGAACCCTGAGGAATACCATGACTGATATTGAGTATGGTACATTTAATTTGTATGGTATTACAGATTGTTATCAGTTGGACAGACATGAAGTGAACAAGTCGATAGCGATTCCACATGTTCAGTAAGACTTCAGTCTACACAATGTATGGCCCCACGGAAGCCGAGAAATAAAGATAATACTATAATGATCTGAGTTTATGCTATGGTTTAGAAGCTTCAGAGGATGGTTTTGGTTGGTTTTGAAGTCAGGTAGTGTCGACCCAGCACCCAAACCAGACACAGTCATTGTCTCTATCTCAATGTACCAGTAATCACTAAATACATTGATAACTTCGATGAGGGGGTCATTTCGGGCTCAGAGAACTTTCCAGTAAGGAAACATGAAAAGATAAAAAATCATACAAGACAAGTCACATTCGATCCATTATCCCAACAATCGAAAGGTAAACTCCTTGTATGACGATTTCATGTCACAATCAGAATCTCCAAGTATTATTGCAAATGTTCTTTGTCGGGGCCGCCACGCAAATATCTGTGCAATATATTTAAACCAATCGCTCTTTCATTCTAGTCCATTCCACCGCACAATATCTTTGAATACCACACACTTTCTTATCCTACGCATGCGCGATATAAATCAATTGAGTTACTTTGGCAAAACATTCCATGCATGAGACAAGATTGAGTTGTTCATCTCCGTATATAAGTTGCATGTGGAATAAAAATAATATGGACACATTTGGTCGATTTCACACAACCAAGTGATTCGAAACTTTTGATTAGAGCACAAATTGCAGGACATGAATTTGAACATGTGTTGCCTTTTACAAAATATAATGTATGCCAGATTTGGGATTAGTATTGAATTAGAATGGAGAGAGTCTACTACAATCCAGAGGCTGTTGGATCATACTCTAGCGTGAAGGCCCTACATCAACGTTATACGAACATTTGTTCGTCTACCACAAAGCGCGATGTCGAAAAATTTCTACTCGGGTTAATGACTTATACACGATTTTAAAAAGCTCCCTTGAAATTTACCAGACGCATGTTCACAGCTGCGCGTCCTGGATAGATTTTCTGTGCGGATGTTGCCTATAAGAAAGATTATGCAGATAAAAATGACGGAATTAGATATTTATTGATCGTCATTGATATATACAGCAAATATCTGTTTGTACAACCCATGAAAAGCTATTACATTCAAAAATATGATTGCAGCATTTGATACTATATTCAACGAACTAGTATGACCAACAACTCTGATCTGTTCAGATCAGGGAAGTGAGTTTATGAACAAAAGCTTTGACGCTTATTTGACCGGCATTAACATATTCATTTATTACCCCTACAACAAAGCGATTAAAACATCACCTGCTGAACGGATCATACGGACTCCAAAACTGAAGTTGGGTTAATTTTACCATATGCATGCTAAAAAGATGGAACGCTATATAGATGACTTGCAAAAAATTATGAACACGTACAATATGACACCACATTCATCATTAATGAGCCGGGTCCCCTTTGACGTTTATTTGCTGAACGACCCAAAAATATCAAGCCCTGTTGTCCGAAATGAAAAAATACGACGTAAAATAAATAAAGTGTTCAGTACACAACTAAAGGTGGGAGCGTACATACGCACACAGTGCAGTTATCCCAGTCTCAAGACATTCAGGAAAGGACACGAACCAAAGTTAACAAAGGAAGAGTTTCGTATTCCATGTATTAATCAAAAACATTACCCTCCGACATATGAAATAACAACGCTCGATACTCATGAACCAATCAAAGGTTTTGCCTACAGGCAGGAGCTCGTTCAGTGTGACATACCTGATATTTATGCCATCAAGGTCTTGAAGAGCCGAATTAGACGAGGTAGGAAGCAAATCTACGTGATTTACACGGTTAATCCCGACAGCAATCCGACGTGGATTAACTAAGGAAACGTAGTGTAGTGATGTGTAACAAACGTACTTTGAAACGGAAGTTGAACTTTTATGATGAATTAAATCAACTAAAATCATCCGAACGTAATCAACTCATTTAACTATTAACTGATAAAGATGTTAAATCATCTGCGAAATATTTACAATCATACTGAGCGGAAAATTGGTTTAGATTTGAAATGATCCTCAGTTCCACCAGAGCCTCAACGCGAGTCTTAATAGGCTCCCCCGTAGGGCTCGATGATCATGGATTCCAGTAAGCTCGCACGCCTCAGTGTGCGACAAAATAAACGCTTTCAACGTTAGAAAAATGAGAAAATTTTAGCAATGACAGACGCACGCTGGTGCGCATAAGAAAAACGCTTAGGCGAAACGGACTTCCGCCTTCAATTGTTCAGAACTTCATGAGTAATATGTACGCACGCTAGTGCGTACAGGACGCATCGTCGAGACTAGTACAAGGTTCACGGCTACACGGACAAAGTCAGCTCCGACAGCAACGCATCAAGACCTTGACCGCCACACAGTCCAGGTCGACCACAGTACACTTCATTTATTCAGGTAAGACTCAGAGGGAACGAATCCTCGCCTCCAATCATTTAGAACTTCCAAGAATAATATGTACGCACGCTAGTGCGCACAGGCATCATCGTTGGGACTGGTACAAGGTTTACGGTTACACGGACAAAGTCAGCTCCGACAGCAACGCAACATCACGTTTACAGCTACGCGGTCTAGTTGTTTAAGTACGATTTATTTATTCAAATAAGATAAAGACTCTGACGAAACAAAACGAATCTCCGCCTCCTACCCCTCAGAACATCATGAGTCATACGTACACACGCCAGTGCGCAGATAGTATCGTCGAAATTGGTACAAGGCTTCCGGTTACACGGACAAAGTCAGCTTCGACAGCAAGAAAACACAATGTTCACAGCTACGAGGTCTAGTTTATTTTTAGTCCAATTTACTTATTCAGGTAAGATAAAGACTCGGACGAAACGAATCCCCGCCTCCGACCACTCAGAACTCCAAGATTATTATGCACGCGCGCCAGTGCGTACAGAGAGTATAGTCGAAATTGGTACAAGGTCTATGGCTTCACGGATTAGATCCACTCCAATCACAACGCGTCACAGGGCTTATAGCTACGCAGTCCAGGTCAACCCCAGAAACTACATATGGTCCGTGCACGCGCGAGCGAGCACAGACTGAAGAAAAAACACCTATTCACAAAATAACAGACAGAAACTCCCGCACAAATTTACTAGCATTATATATTATACATGACAAAATTGTGGATCGTGAATAAAGTAGGGGCAGGCTCGTCACGGGCAGGATAACTGCTCGGATTATTGATTTCGCACTCATTGCTTAAGAGGATGTGGGGGGGGGGGCAGAGGTCCCTTGGGTCCCAGTAGAGCCCGACGAATCCCGGAGGGTAAGCCAAGAGTCCCCCGGGCCTTCCAGAGCTCCCTGGGTCCTACGGGCCCCCTCGTCTCAGCTCAGCTCGGATTGTCTCGAATCATTTCGGACAGTCTCGGCTCGTCGCGACCAACTCGACTCGTCTCAACATGTTTCGAATGATCTCGACGCACCTCGACCAGCCTCGACGCGACCCTTGCCCTCTGCGCCAGTAATCCGCGAACTGTAATGGTTAATTGTTCTACTCAAGCTTTTCACATTTATACATTTTTCTGTGTATGAGTTTTACAGCGTGGGGAGAAGGAAGCAGGGGTCCCAGGGTTCAGAGGGGCCTCAAGAGGGTCCCGCAGTTTCTCAAAAGAGTTTCAGAGGGTGTTAAGGGTGTCCCAAAAGGCCCCGGAAGGGTCAAAGTGTGTCCCACCAAATCCTCCTGGTCTTCCAAGTCCCCCGGGTTCCCAAAAACCCGGGTCGCCCGAGTCCCGCGGGTCCCACGAGTATCCCCTTTTCCTATGTCACCTTGTCTTAACCAACCTCGATATATGTAACAATAACCAATGCAAAATTTTGTCACCATGAAAAAGGGCAGAGGAAAATAATAGAGCCCACGAAATAAGAAAGAATAAAATACTAAAATAAAGGGTTAATGATCTATAAAATTAATAATCATCCATCCACCCCAAAAAAATTGTATATGACAAGCTAACCAAGTCACGGGTAACTAAATTCAATTCTATAATAAAACAATTAGGCAGTAAATCATCCAGGAGTTAATCATCATGGAACAAAATAATACTTTATCAACCGTGCGTGGAGGGTATCTGTTTAATTTACTATTACCAACTACAGTGAGTTTCTTGACAAAAATAATTCATGGATGAATCGGTTTAATACCTAGTTCCAGAATCCAATATGGATAAGTTCACAACAAATCATCTTGGCGGTAAAGCTACACCCTTACCTGTCACAACAGGGCTAGAAATAGCAGAACATAGGAGTAAATATCGCAGTCAAAGGTTGAATGAACGTGGGGACGATATGCTAGATTTCAACGCATCGCCTGAAAGAGCACTAAAAATATTTACTTTTATCCAAGGACTATATCGCACCAGTATCACTACTGAACGCACATAGGAACCGATCAAACAAAAGAAGCCAAATAATGTCGATGTTGCAGTACTATATACAGTCTCATTGCCTCCCGTGGCTAAATCATTGTCCCCTGGTTTGCTTCACTACTTGAGAGCCAACACAGCACTTATATTTGAACCGAACGGCTTTGTCGGCCATCCCAATGTCCAAAGTCGTGTTCATGTTCTCGATCTCCTCAAAAGTTTATTGGTCAATAAGACAGGGGTAAGCAAAGGTGTCAGTGACTTCATTCAAACGTTCCTGGATAAGATGCCTAAAGCATTTCACAAAAATAGACTATTGAAAATGATAAGAAGGAGGACGAGATAGACAGATTCAGGAGTTTTTAAAGTAACAGACGGCTTCGTAACACCGACATAACACTTGTTAACACTGTTATACATTCAATGAAAATAATACATCGATCACAGAACAGCATAAGCTGGTACGCGAAAAAGGTTCGACTATGACAGGGTAAAACAGGTATGCCACCACACCATTTTCGGGAGGTACTGCCTTTACGCGATCAAGAGATAAGCTCTCGTGAGCACCCAACACTGTACTCTTGAGCATGACTGACAATATAACGTATGGGAACAGAAACTAGATAAGGTCCCCTAGCGTTGAAATACTCTAAATATTCATAACACTACCGATATTCATATATAATACCACGTATCATAACACGTATCATAACACGTCCACTTCAAACCACTGCACGTAAGGTACTGCCGCAGCACCGTGAACGGAGCCCAAGCAGGGTCCGAGGATGCTCTCTCATTAGCTGGTGGGGGGTGTCGAAGTCACCAGCGTCCGAGGCTGCTCACTCAATAGTTGGTGGGTTAGGCGGGGAGGGCATCGTATGAAGCCCGCTTTCTCATTGACTGGTGGGATAGGCGGGCGGGGCATCGTCTGAGGTCCACTCACTCATTAGCTGGGGGGAGGGGGAAGCGAGGCGGGGCATCGTTTGAGGCCCACTCTCTTATCCATGACTGACACCCAAACGTGTTGGGACAAGGTTGTTTCGGTGAACAGAGACGCCAGGGTGTTTTCAGCTATACGATCTCCAGGGCTGTTACACACCACCTATCTCCAGGACTGTTTCGCAATACCTATTTCCAGGACTGTTTCGTACCACCTATCTCCAAGGCTGTTTTGACAATATAACGTGTCTTGGTGACATCATGCTAATGTTGAATATCGAGCATCGTCTAAAGATTTATATCATAAGTCTAGTTATTTCATTGCTGATCATTTTTTATTTAATAGATCTACAAAAAAGCTCAAATATTTTTAAACAAATCCCGTGAGATTTGACATCCGGTCATAATGTGACGGCATATATATCAAACGAAAAGAAAACCATTGCGAATATCGTTGCTACAGTTATAAATAATAAAATCGCAGAAATACCAATAAATAATTAAATCTATGCCACGTGTAAATTATTAACAGTGTTCGGATCAAGTCTTTAGCAAGGTTGAGAATAACATCATGAACGTGTCCAGAAATCAACATTAGTGCAAGAAGGAGAATATGAGGGGGGGCGGCGAGAAATCTTTAATACTGCATGTAAACCATTATGTAACTTTTAAATTTATTATAAATAAAATTAGCTCCTAAATATATGTTATTATTATCCTTAAACACTCAGAGGACTAGCAATGAAATTGCAGATGTGCAACTTGACATGCAATGAATGGCAATACAGTATGCCTAGCATTGAAAATAAGATAAAAAATACCAAAGGCAACTTATATGTTAATATGTAAAACTATACCTTACGAATAATCCCAAAGCTGTATGTCCGTCCGTTTGAATGAATCACCCGTTAGCAGTAAGCCCCCCTAGAACCAGCCGAAAGCCACCCGTAAGCCACGTCCCGAATGACTCCGGTCGCCGCTGAAATGTTAGTTGCAAACTCCCGTAGACCAGACAAAATTAGCGTTAAGGTGCATGAGTAACTAATCATCTCACGCAAATTAGTCTGGACCAAAAGAGAAAGTTTAATCCAAGATCCATGGTTGCAGGGTCAATAGAATTAGATTAGATAAGATTAGGAGGTCCATTTCCAACGAGTCTAGAGGGCGGGTCTTCGGTGAAGGACGGAAAGCCGTTTTGTGTTTTTTTTCAGAAATAAATATTGAACGAAGTGATCAATGTAGTACATATACCCATGCAAGGCCGCATCACCCAGGGAGAGAGAACTGCTGGTAAACTGCTTCTCACACCCACCCGTGCACTCACACGCATCATGTAGTAACTACTTCTACTGTATCATTGTCCTCCATCTGCATTATGCTCGCGAGGGTTGACATTCTACGAAGCAGAGCATTGGACGCTGGTGGGTGTGGTTCACAGTCACAGGAACACTGCTGGGTGTGGTTCACAGTAACTGGGACGCTGCTAAGTGTGGCTCACAGTCACTGGGACGCTGCTGGGTGTGGTTCACAGTCCCTGAGACACTGCTGGGTGTGGTTCAGTCAGTGGGACGCTGCTGGGTGTGGTTCACAGTCAGTGTGACGCTGCTGGTTGTGGTTCACAGTCGCTTTAACGTTGCTGGGTGTGGTTTAGTCACTGGGACGCTGCTGGGTGTAGTTCAGTCAGTGGGACGCTGCTAGGTGTGGACACAGTCACTAGGACGTTGCTGGGTGTAGTTCAGTCTCTGGAACACTACTGGGTGTGGTTCACAGTCACTGTGACGCTGCTGGGTGTGGTTCACAGTCGAGGGGACGCTGCTGGGTGTGGTTCACAGTCACTGGGACGCTGCTGAGTGGGGTTCACAGTCACTGGGACGCTGCTGAGTGGGGTTCACAGTCACTGGGACACTGCAAAGTGTGGTTCACAGTCACTGGGACGCTGCTGGGTGTGGTTCACAGTAACTGGTACGCTGCTGGGTGTGGTTCACAGTCACTGGGATGCTGCTGGGTGTGGTTCACAGTCACTGGGATGCTGCTGGGTGTGGTTCACAGTCACTGGGACACTGCTAAGTGTGGTTCACACTCACTGGGACGCTGCTGAGTGTGGTTCACAGTCTCTGAAACGCTGCTGGGTGTGGTTCAGTCTCTGGAACACTGCTGGGTGGGGTTCACAGTCACTGTGACGCTGCTGAGTGTGGTTCACAGTCGCAGGGACGCTGCTGGGTGTGGTTCACAGTCACTGGGACGCTGCTGCGTGTGGTTCACAGTCACTGGGACGCTGCTGCGTGTGGTTCACAGTCACTGGGACGCTGCTGCGTGTGGTTCAGTTACTGGGACGCTACTGCGTGTGGTTCACAGTCACTGGAACGCTGCTGGGTGGGGTTCACAGTCACTGGGAAGCTGCTGAGTGTGGTTCAGTCAGTGGGACGCTGCTGGGTGTGGTTCACAATCACTAGGACGTTGCTGGGTGCAGTTCAGTCACTGGAACGCTGCTGGGTGTACTTCACAGTCACTAAGACGCTGCTGGGTGTGGTTCACAGTCACTGGGACGCAGCTGGGTGTGGTTTACAGTCACTGGGACGCAGCTGGGTGTGGTTCTCAGTCACTAGGACGCTGCTGGATGTGGTTCAAAGTCACTAGGACGCTGCTGGGTGTGGATCACAGTCACAGGGACGCTGATGGGTGTGGTTAACAGTCACTGGGACGATGGTGGGTGGGGTTCAGTCAGTAAGACGCTACTGTGTGTGGTTCACAGTCACTAGGACGTTGCTGGGTGTGGTTCAGTCCCTGGGACGCTGCTGGGCGTGGTTCACAGTCCCTGGGACGCTGGTGGGTGTGGTTCACAGTCATTGGGACGCTACTGGGTGTGGTCCACAGTCACTGAGACGTTGCTGGGTGAGCTTCAGTCACTGGGACGATGCTGGGTGTGGTTCACAGTCACTAGGACGCTGCTGGGTGTAGTTCACAGTCACTGGGACGCTGCTAGGTGTGGTTCAGTCAGAGGGACGCTGCTGGGTGTGGTTCACAGTCACTAGGCCGTTGCTGGGTGGGGTTCACAGTTACTGGAACGCTAATGGGTGTGGTTCAGTGACTGGGACGCATTTGGTTGTAGTTCAGAGTCACTGGGACGCTGCCGGGTGTAGTTCCAGAGACTGGGACGCGGCTGGGTTTGGTTCACTGTCACTTAAACGCTGCTAAGTGTAGTTCACAGTCACTGGGACGCTGCTGAGTGTGGTTCACAGTCACTGGGACGCTGCTGGGTGTGGTTCAGAGTCACTAGGACGTTGCTGGGTGTGGTTCAGTCACTGGAACAATACTGGGTGTGGTTCACAAACACTGACACTGCTGGGTGTGGTTTACAGTCACTGGGACGCTGCTGGGTGTGGTTTACAGTCACTGGGACGCTGCTGGGTGTAGTTCACAGTCGCTGGGACGCTGCTGGGTGTGGTTCTGTCACTGGAACACTACAGGGTGTGGTTCACAGTCATTGGGACGCTGCTGGGTGTGGTTCACAGTCACTGGGACGCTGCTGGGTGGGGTTTACAGTCACTGGGACGCTGCTGGGTGTGGTTCACAGTCGCTGGGACGCTGCTGGGTGTGATTCTGTCACTGGAACACTACTGGGTGTGGTTCAAAGTCACTAGGACGCTGCTGGGTGGGGTGCTTTTACTGGGACGCTGCTAAGTGTGGTTCAGTGCGTGGGACATTGCTGGGTGTGGTTCACAGTCCCTGGGACACTTCTGGGTATGGTTCACAGTCCCTGGGACACTTCTGGGTATGGTTCACAGTCCCTGGGACACTTCTGGGTTTGGTTCACAGTCACTGGGAGTTCCTGAAATAAGTAAAATCATGACTGGTGAAGACGAAGTGTTATGTAATGCACCAACGTCATTATCATTGTCACAATCGCTAAACAAATTCGCCTTCAAAACCTGTAATGCAGCTCTTCTAAATCAAATACTGCAGGGGAATAGAGTAGGCATTCATGGTCCCCTACAACCCCGGAGCACTGATGCGTTGATATTGTTCTGAAATAATGTTATTTATGCAATAGTTCTAGTGAATGGTAAGAAGCTCGAATAAAAAAAATCATATATACTCTGTTCAGCATTGGATCAGGCGCGGGCGAATAAACGGAGCCTTGTTGAAAGTTCTTGGGTGAGCGAACATTCCTTAAAGGTGGCACGACATTTTATTGTCTTAGCATAAGGACCCCATCAAGAGTCGGCACACCGTGAAATGAGGATTCAAGAGCCCTGGAGAGAATTCAGGAGCCCTGGGGAGAATTCAGGAGCCCTGGGGAGGAATCAGGATCCTTGTTAAGGATTCAGGAGCCATGTGAGGGGTGAGGAATAAGATATTGTTAATGATGTTTAAATTCCCGCGATCAATGCCATGGTCATAATACATCTTTTCCTAAAATAATCAACCCCACCATGACGCGCATTTTCTTTAAAAAACTTTATTCTTAGTTGGTCATTTGATTTAGGTCCTTTCGCCATCCAGATGTTGAGGATACCGCGGTCTGCATGCCAGGCGACGGGTGTACTGGAAGGACTAGTATAGTCTGATCTAGGCTGGATTATCTTAGGGTAGTCAAGCGGTGATCTGAACTAATCTTACTTAGTCAATATTGCAGAAAAATTCTATGTTAGTCCAGCTGACGAAGTGATCGTGTGATGAGATAATATTGAAAAAATCCTTACAACTTTTTGCGGCGAATAGGAGTTATTCAGATTGATAATATAGTCAGGCCATCGAACTTAATTCGTCATGCATGCCCGACTACTCTAAAAACATCAGCTGGACTACTCTCAAACGAAGTCATCAGCTGGACTACTCTCAGACGAAGTCATCAGCTGGACTACTCTCAGACGAAATAATCAGCTGGACTACTCTCAAACGAAGTAATCAGCTGGACTACTCTCAGACGAAGTCATCAGCTGGACTACTCTCAGAAGAAGTCATCAGCTGGACTACTCTCAGACGAAGTCATCAGCTGGACTACTCTCAGACGAAGTCATCAGCTGGACTACTCTCAGACGAAGTCATCAGCTGGACTACTCTCAGACGAAGTCATCAGCTGGACTACTCTCAGACGA
>SDVV010022326.1:0-12968 GCA_016164225.1 Gammarus roeselii | reverse complement strand
TATAAATGTATTCTCATGCGAAGACTGAAATGTCAATCCCAAGAAAGCAAGGAATACTGTAGGTAAATAACTTGTATTCCAAATACAGGGATCTCTTCATTTTCTAGAGTTCATTGCACTCCGTAGCTACGAGAGCAGTCACTACATTAATATAATGGAATACTTTGCTGAATGTCCTTGTAAATCTTCTGGAAAGGTCACACAATTCCCATTTGAACAAATTCCAAGACAAATCAGAACCAGTCGCCACGATAGGGTGTTACAAGGAACGAGACCTTGTGGCAGTACCGTGCCTTAGTAATGGTATTGTCTGATGTTTGTATGTAGCTACACGTCTCCTGTAAAGGCAAAAACGGTATGTAGGTAGCTAGACGTCTTTCGTAGAGGCAAGAATAGTATGTAGGTAGCTACACGTCTCCCGTTGAGGCAAGAATAGTATGTAGGTAGCTACACGTCTCCCGTAGAGGTCAGAACAGTATGTAGGAAGCTACACGTCTTCCGTAGACCGTAGAGGCAAGAATAGTTTTACTCCCAACCCTTACCCTCCAGCCACTGCGATGTATACCTACAAAGCCTTCGTTGTTTTGATCGAGCTGTGCAGTTATACCCTCTCCTACGATACTTGGCCACTGCTTCTTCCGAACGGTGGACAGAACTGCTCTACCTCTATTTTTTTTGAGAGCTTTGCAGCCGGACCGTTTGAATGAGCTGTCTATGTAGAACAGGGTTGGGTCTGCCGTCGGGTCTTACAGAAGCTATTTGAAGTATTTACATTTGAATGTAACATCGGAATCGCTTAAATTCAACGCCATTGCTATTAAACCGTTATGGTGCTTGGCTGGCCCGCCTTGTTGCTTAGTTGATACTTTAATTTATATTTGTGCACCACAAATTTATGCTACCCAACCGTGCTCAAAACTTTGGAGTAATTACGATACCGGTGCCATCCAAGTCTCCTTGCAACGCTGTTGCCTAGCGACGTGTGGGTCCGATGGGTCTTCGTATTCTGCTCGTCCATTGATTGCCTGCAAGCAAGTAGCTGACGGTGTTGTCGTTCCTGCAGGGATTCCTGAGATGCCTGCCTGATAAGTCTCGCCGCTGTAAGGCACAGATCTATCGGGTGGTAGCCGTTGTCGACTAACTTTAGCTACTAATGTTGCTGCGAACGTTTCTTACTTTCATGTTCTTCGTTTTTCTTTTCATCTGGGTATTTGGAGTAATCGCTAAACATTTCTCCCGTTGCGTGGTGGAATAATTTTGTATTTTTTAAACCTGCTCGTGTTGGTGTGATGTTTTACCATGTAAATGACAAATTCACACGTGTGCTAATGGTTTGTTTGTTTGATAAATTTGAACGGATACTTGATTACAAAGTAGACGTGATGGAATACGCTCTTTATGAAGGTAAATGTGTCGGCCGTGTCAAAATGTATATTTTTTGTTTCATCACTAAATAAACGCTCCCTGTGTGGCGATTCTCCCTCCCCCCTTATTACGGGGTTGCTACTTGGTGTATCCGCGATGTTTTTTTTTTGTCGTAGAGCGACTGGTGACATCCAAACACGCCGCTTTTGACCGTTCTAGTCTCGTGTCTTTTTGCTAACATATCTGAAGGTAGCTAAAAAATAAACCTTGCACTCCTCGGGTGCTGTATGCCGGCTGGTGAAGTCTTGTCGGACACTGTTTTTATTTTTAGCTACTCTTTTTAGCCATTTATATTATTTCTTGCATGCCTTCGCGCTTGCCTGTAGTCTGTCGCTGCTATCGAAGGGGACTGAAAGAAGTTTGGTGTGGATGGTTGCAGTAGTTTTGTGGCATTGGATGGCATAAACACTGCCCCGCGTTCAGCCTCTGAAGATCTCTACTCCCGAAACACGGGGCCCCAAGAACTTGCTTCCATTGAAATATATAACTACATGGCAGCGGCAACGTCGAAGTTTTTTTCATGTGTTAGTAGTTACCAGCTTTCCATACTGCTCTTGCTCAATGGAGAACATACCGTGTCTGCTGTTCAACACAGTCTTTCGCCATCCGTGTATGCAATCTCCCCTTCTATTAGCTTAATGAGGGAATGTTTTTAGCGGAGAGGCTTCCGCAGATGCTACACCAGGCCCTTTGGTTGCCGAAACACGTTCCAAAGAACCTGTTCATCCTCAGAAACTATTTGCCGTCTCTTCTTTACCAAATACCGAGGCTCAAACTGCACGACCCCGCAGCCTACCGAGGCTTCGCTATGGGAGCGTTTAGTAATAGGGATCAGATAAGCAGCCCCTGCCCTATTCTTTATAGATGGCACCTTGTAGCTATGCGTTGATAAGGAGTTGGTAGAATATTTGAAACTGATAAAGGTGAAGCGACGATTGATCAGCGATAAGGGCTCTGCTGAGGAAGTGTTGCTCTCAAGTGCCGTTTCATCCACTATGAAAAAAATCTTACACCTCCCGGGAATTCCATCAAAGCTGATGGAGGCGACTTTTGATGGCAGTGCTTCTAATTTTTAGAATATGCTCTAGGTGGTGAACTGACAGTTCTACATCACAGGGTAGAGGTATGTAGTATACCAGCGATGGCGCAATCAAATTCCTAGTCAATCAGTGGGAAGTTGCACAACTTAGCCTTGCTGAGACGTTGTCTTAACCGAAATCTTCAAGCACTGCTTCACAAACTTGAACAGTTGAAACATATTTGCTCGCCTGTAAATAAAATGCTGACACTAACCTAGACGATACTCTTTTCAGATACTGAGGAGGTTGTAGTCTTGCGTTTCATAACTTTCATCACCAGTGTTTTGTCTTGCCGTACTTCATTTATGTTGTCTCGTGGTGGACGGACTCCAGGGTGGAGATAAATTCCAGTGCCTCCTGCAGCTGCTTCTTAGAGACGAAAGCTCTGGTATGTAGGAGAGCAGAGTCGATGAGTACCTGTACCTGCCATCCCAGGGTCCCTGACCTTGTGGTTCCGGTGCAACTCCTCTGGCTGTTACTCCATCGGGCCTATCGGGTGCATACCTGCGGTTACGTCTATTCGGGTTTTCCAGGTGCATCATACCTGCGGCTATGATGTCCATTGGGGTCTACTTGGGTGCATCATACCTGCGGTTATGAGGCCTATCACAGAGAAGCTAGATGTTATAGAATAAAACACACTTCTTGTTTTGTGGTTAATGACGGGCTGTGACACTTTTACCTTCCAATTGGTCTTTTTAATGTGCCGACGGACGATGGCCGATTCTATATGGCATTCGTCTCTCACCGGTGCCACTCGTAGAACGAGGCACAAACAGTTCCTTTAGTACATGCAACAATACCAACGCCAACAACCACCAGCAGCAGCAGTCTGATGAGGCTATAAGTGGCCCTAGGGCTTGTAATAGTTGCCCCCCGGCGTGACCGGCTACTGAACCCGTGCCTGGCGTCCCTGTCGCTGCTGCTACGAACTCAGGAGTGTGGGCTACACTTGCGTGCCCTCCTTACTGGTGCGCCTCGTCCGTATAGGGCTGTTGCTCATGCTTAGCAAAGTAATGTTACCGTAAATGCAACAATGCGATGATACTTTTAAAAACTTTGTAACGAAATTCCTGTCCGGAGATCGCAAGTATATATATGAATGTACCGACATGAAGCCGGCCCATGCTGCGTGTTACACGCACAGTGTTTGCATACGGAGTCTCACCGCAAGGACACAGAAATTCTCTTATTTTCAAGTAAGGTATTTGTTGCTTTGACGGTAGACGCATGGGATACATATACTTCTAAACTCGCCCTTCGTGATCACTCCAGCTATTCACTGTTTTACGACACAATTAGTCTTGTAGTCGTAGTAAATAGGCATGTTGTTTTAGAGAGCCGTTTCTCAGCTGATTGTTGGTATCATCAATCTATCACACAACCAATACCTTCTCATCCTAGGGCTGGTCAACTTTTGTTGTTGAAACCAACTGATTCTAATTCAATAAATTGATTTTACGAACTGTTTCAGCTTGAATTATTTGTATGCCTGCACACATCTGTATTTTAGTGAAATGCGTGTATGTTCAAAGCTGGAATTTGATGTTTTTAGTTTTGAAATTCCTAAATACACCATCCGCGCAATTGAAAGAAGAACTATTTCTGTTTGCCATTATCTAGTAGAGTTTTTTTATTAATAGCTACCAGTTGAGCAGGTATGAAGCAATGAATGTATATCTTGATTTAAATCTGTATTCATTTTAATGATTTGGATAGATTTGATTTATTTACATCAGTTGATCCTGTCTCACCCAGTTATTAATAATTTACGTTTATTCTCATTTATTCTAATGATATTTCTCTATTGTTTACAGTTAACGGTATTTCAGCATAGTTAATCAACCACGTACTGTCGCCCTTTAGGAAAGTCATCGTTCTAAACACAAGTTATGAGTACCTGGTCATGTCGACCGGTGCGTTACAACAACAAACTGCATGTGTTGGTTACAAGGAAGCAGCGAGCGTTGAAAGATATTGCCTGTCTACGTGTTCATAAACTCGATCATTGCCCAAATAGCTATGGTAACAAGATACTGGGCCAGTCTATCGATCTGTAACTCTGTGCTACAAAGCAGTCAATATTTGTGTATTGGGTACACTTGGTATACGTGCCATATTTTAATGAATAATAGCAGTCGGCAGGTATTTTTCACTGGTTTATAATTAGACTTGCCAGTTTTGTGCAGTTGAGCCCTTCACTGCATCAGACCTATAAAGTACAGTAATCTCAGTAGCATCCAACGAAGATGCTACTGGGAGGCAGTGTATGATGACCCAGCAGAAGTGAAGGATGGACCATCGAGGTAGCCCCCCCCCATCTCCCACCTAGCAGGAAAGATGTTTGTTTTATGCAGTTAAACACGACCTGATATCCCCGGCAGCGGCAAAAGGAACATTACGGAAGTTATATGGAAATTTAATCTTTTTCAGTTTGAAAACACTTGATCTTGTAGAAGCCGGAACATTCAGCAAAATTATCCAAAATGGCGCACTGTATAGTGCACCTCCATCCCTCCTTCCGACATGACCCTTAAGCAGCAGTTGGACTGGGGGGGGGGGTGAGGCCGCTAGGCGCCCCGGTTTATGGTTACACACCGCACACCAGTTACCCTTGGGCTGTCTCCACACGTCACAGGCATGCTGCACCAACCGAATAGGATCATCTACACTGTACCTGGCTGTTGAATTTAAACTAAACTGCAGGTTGTACTATTCACTCTTGACTCGCGGTGTTATAAGCGAGTGGTAGAGAAAGCAACGTGAACACTGGCCTCACTTGCTACGCTGGGTGGCAGTCATCGATATAGAGCAGTTACTCAATGAGACAATGAATACAGAGGTCCTGCTACACAGACGATAGATGCCGAGCAGAAAGACGTGCTGAGCACACGCCCGCACAGCAGCATGCCTGGCGATTACTTGTGTTGATCGTGTCTCTGGTCGCGCTAATTGATTACTTGACCGGTCAGTGACCCGAGTACACTCGACGAAATATACTAATCTTTCGTATTGCAAGACTAGAAGAGTGAGCTTGGAAGAAGAAAAAGGAGGCAAAGTAACGGCTGGTACTTGTAGCCTAGGGGAATAGGTTGTGCAGCTGTCAGCTTGGTAGCTTTGCTAACAAAATGTTCTCGTTCAGAAATTTAGCAAACTTTATCTAATGCAACAAGTCAATGATCCAAGGTCGCTAAGGAGGTATCATTTGGATAAAGTCACAGTTATGAGGGAAGGATGGCCTTCTCATCCATAGATATGCAACTATAATAATGCTCAGTCTGGTTAAAACAATACCTATTCATGGACGGTCTCCTCCCTCATGCTGTAAGTGTACTTAGGAGTGCCACCTGAACTTGCTTATCAGGCCTATTGCCGAGATGCCACAGCCTATACAGCTCATGTTAATTCCTGCAGTAAGGGGGTTACAGCTACGGCGTTCCCCTCTAACGCTGTGATGACCGAGATAGGTCAGGCAGTGGAATTTTGCTGGATCCCCAGGCACGCGGGAATAAGAGGAAACGAACTTGCGGACTCGCTTGCTAAACTGGCACCTGCTCACCTAGAACAATTTTTTACATTACTGGGACTGGTTCCCTATCATCAAGTGTTCATCAATCGCTTGTGCACAGGACACTCGTGGATAACTCGCAACCACCTGATAGATTGTCGACATAGGACCAAACGCGCCACGTTGCCCCTATTGCCACCAAGTGGCTATCACCGCCCTACGAGGGAGTCGGCATTAACTTTGCGTTGGGACTCCGGTGGAACATGAAAGCAAATAATAAATAAAACAAGTGGCTATCAACGTGAAACACTTACTGATGGGTTGCAACGCACTCGCGGCAGCCCGACGAGCGTTCCTAAATCCCCCGTGCAACCTACAAAGCCTACTCACGGACCCAACCTACCGTAAAAACTTATCGCTTTCAGAAAACACGCCGGACTATACGAAGCTGTCTAAACCCCAAACACCTGTGCAAATGAGGTGGTCACTCCACCCCATTACGCACAGAAATAACACATTTTACAAAGATACGCGTTAACTGTTCACTCTCTCGTACGCACTAGTACGCGAATATGCCACAATTGAAATATGTACCGACTTCATCTTGACATGACTAATATTTTCGCACGCGAGGCCGTGCGAACGTACCTGAATCAGCGACGGTCGCCCTACGGGGGTGTTACGATCGAGCTTCCACGGTTGCTCTAATCGGGTAAATCAAGGTTGGAATGATGAAACATTGGTTTTATAATTGTATTTTTGTAACTGGTAACAAGACAAAAGTTACTCTATCAATAGAGTACTGAATATATATTTGTAATAACGGACACAAAATACAAAAGTGTAAATTAACAGCCAAAATAAATGTATAAAGTGTAAGACGGGCGTAGGGTAGAGTAGGAGGCCTGAGCCCGCAGGCTTCAGCTGATGGCAAGTGTCTGCGCTGCGGCCGATCGCAAGAGTGTGTCTATCCTCTGTCGCTGCTGGCCAGAGTGTGTGTTCTGCCCTCTACCGTTCGGGGCTGCCCTGGATAATATGTGGGAGGGCCATCTTCATGAGTATCAAAGGATCCTTCCAATGAGGGAGAGGATTCACCTTTTTTGGGTCATCTGAGCGGCGAGGCGTCCTACTACCCCCTTTTATTGGTAAATATCCAACAAAATCCGTTAACGGATTTTATGGGCTCCTCCCATCTTTAAACAATAAAAATATCCCTGCGCTAAACAGTGTTATGGGATCTTGTCTCCCTTCCCCCTATCGCTGACACGCAAATGACCCTCACTCGTCAATGTCTCCTACGTCACCCGATCTGCCAAGGAGCCACCTGCCTTTTTAAAACAAACATCGGAGGGGAATTAAATATATGCTAGGCAAGGGACCTCCATGAAATTTGAGCTAAGAGTTAACAGGCCTAAGTCCTACACTGTTTCTAGGGACACACACTACGCATCTTTCGCGGTAATGTTCGGTAAGCCAAGTTTATAAATTTGTGCCAGAGGAGGCCGATTATAACAGGGGAGCCTATTATGACTCACGTTGAGGCTCTGGTGGAAATGAGGCTCAAATCAAAACTCTCTTACGCTGTCCAAGTGGATTGGATAGCTAAGAGGCGCCTGGTAGGTTTCTCTATTAGTGCGCCCACATACAGTGCTACATTCAAGGCACCTGAGAGTGATCTAGTAACGAACTCAAATCCAATTGGTCCATTTTAGGGTGTCTACAGGAAACTTGGATACCCTTGATTTATTTTTGATATTCTTGAATGCCACAAACTTTCTGTGAAGCCACTTGAATTATATCAAAGCAATTAATTTGTTCTTCAACACTGGGAGCGTGCAGTCAAACAATGATCGCTGTGCATTACTAGTGTTGGTCAAGTTATGAGCACTAACGCATGAAACATATATGCATCACACAAAGGGGTGATAGATCTGTTTGAGTAATACTTGGATAAAGTAAGCGTTCTTCCTAACATCAGAGTTTCAGGTGGAATGCTCGACATATGCCGTGATGGCATTATCGCAATCGGGTTATTTAGGCAGAATTTATTTTGCCAGTATCTGGAGTCTATGACCCATTTACGATTCGTGTGTGACTAGATACTTTAGGATGGGGTTGGGGTGGATGGACGATAATTGAATTTATAGATCATTATCACAATATTTTAGTATTTTTTTTTCTTATTTCGTGAGCTCTATTATTTATCCATGCCCCTTTTTCATGGTGATCAATTTTGGATTAGTTATATAATTATGTATCGTTAGACATCCGCAGGAGCCCTAGGTGGACTATGCGGTGTGTTAGTTGGTCTAGTCCAACCTACGTTGGAAGAATTTGCACTCTTCAGGGCGCCTGATAAATGTCAGAGCACAGCTAGGCGTTATGATGGCTGAATTGGCACTGTGCATGGAGGGGAGGGGGCGATTCGAGGCAGGTTGAAGCGAGTGAAGATGAGGCGATGTGTCGAGACGAACGGAGGCTTGCTGAGACTAGGTGACCCAGGAGGGGGGTATTTGCAGGACCCATGAGACTTGAGGGACCTGGGGGTTTCAGGAACCTAGGTGACTTGGAAGACCAGGAGGATTTGGGGGGACCAACTTGGGCCCTTTGGGACACCCTTGAGAACCTTTGGGACCTGTTTGAGGCCCCTCTGAACCCTGAGACCACTGTTTTCTCCTCCCAATGCTGTACAACCCATACACAGATGAATGTATTTAGCTATGTGAAATGCTTGAGTAGAACAGTTGACCGTTGAAGTCCACGGATTACTGGCGCAGAGGGCAAGGGTCGCGTCGAGGCTGGTCGAGGTGCGTCGAGATCAGTCTAAACATGTTGAGGCGAGTAGAGTTGGTCGCGACAAGGCGATGTGAGCTGAGACGAGGAGACCCGGGGGACTTGGAGGACCTTGCTGGATTTGTCGGGCTCTTTTGGGATCCGAGACACGTGCCACTCCACTCCCACCCCAAAAGGCTTGTGTGAAAATTTTGTTATTACAGTCCACATGATTACTAGCGCAGAGACCTACTCCTTATCAATGTTAAACCTACTCGTTATTTACGTTGAACCTACTCGGTATCTATGTTAAACCTACTCTGTAACTACATTGAACCTACTTTGTATCTACGTAATCCTACTCTATCTACGTTGCACCTACTCTGTATCTGCGTTAAACCTACTCTGTATCTGCTTTAAACCTACTCTGTATCTACGTTAAACCTACTCTGTATCCATGTTAAACCAACTCTGTATCTACGTTAAACCTACTCTGTATCCATGTTAAACCTACGTTGAACCTACTCTGAATCTACGCTGCACCTACTTTGCCACTCTTCAATTGCCCTACGGGGAGTCAGCACTAACTTCGCGTTGGGACTCGAGTGGAAAATAGAAGCAACTACTACTACTACTTTAGGATGATGGGTTGTTTATTTGAATTAGTTTTATACTTAAATTATTGATAAAGAGCATACCTATTTATACTTACATACCAAACACCTTTCACTTTATTTGAAACACCCGCACATATTATACCAATCATATCTTACTTTAACTGATCATTCACAAAAACGTTCATCAGTTGAAGGTCGCAGCTTGCAAATTTTACAACTGGCAATACATTGCACCTAAAACTCGTTAATTCAGTCTACTTGAATTTACAGGAATTTTGTCCGCCGATCTCCGAGACACCCAGCTTTAGTAGATATCTAGCAATTTTGAATCGCTTACCAAGTGCCCTCAAGATTTGCTGCCACTGGTGTTACCACCTCCCAACTACTGTAGCGAGCGTTCGTGGCCAAGGAATGGAGCTCCTGTCCAGATGTATGTTCCTCAACAACATATACCTAGTTTTGTCTGCAAGAAACGCTTTAGTCGGCGCTCGTCTTTGCGAGAAGCAGACTTGCTAATGAAAAGTCTGGGAGAGATTGTGATTCCTAATAATTATTGATCCAATATGTATAGATACAGACACTAGGCTGACCCCTGGATGGGGGTTTCCGACTGCAAGGCGCATCACACACGCTCACACTCGCACAACTTGGCCCTTCTGCGCTGAAGGGCCGGCCGGAAACCCCACACATGCACTCTGGGTGACGAGTGCGGTCCGAGGTCCGATCAGCAACAAGGCCCGACAGCATGACTGGTTTACCCTCGCCGCGTTATGATTACCAACCCCCCCCCCCCGCAGCAATCTTGTTTTTCATCGAGACGACAGGAGAGGGAAAGCACATCAGCTCAACCATTCACATCCATTCTCCAATCACGCCTATCCATTGCACGCTCTCTCGCTACCTCCGATTTCAAGCATCTTTTTCCTGACGTGGTAATCAAATATGTAGCAGTTAAAAATGTTATATTAGGCAGTATTGCCTGTGGATCCCAGGTCTTGAGAGGATAAGTGTTTATGTGCGCTTACCAATTGACATGGGAGAATATATTCAGTTTTTGAGAATACGTGCTTATTTTGTTTTCATAAATACTGAATACATTGTAGTTCCACCCTTTGTGGAACTACAAAGGCACAACACAACTTGCAGATGCAAGCATTGTGAAATTCGGACATCAGAGCCCCTTCATGCCAGTGTAGGAGTGATTATTGCCCCCTTGACTGCCAGCTTGACATTCCTTGATATAGTAGCTATGTGTCGGAACAGTCTCATGCCCCTTCAGATTTATTTTTGCAATTCAGACCTGAATCTTATTCATCATTTATAAATTTTGTCGCCAATTATGTATTTTTGTATACAAATAGCTCACAGATGATGTCTAGCTATGATTTGATTGGTTATGATGTCTGTGCAGTTGACTGTCAATTTCTGCTTGGAATGCTAATAGTTAGCTGGACTATATGCTGCAATAGTACTGATGTGCTATGTATTAGAAGATGCCAAATGGATGGGTTATGCAGCCCGGCAAGCAACATTCCACAAGCGCTGCCTGATGGTCACCCTGTGTGTTGCTCACAGCAACAACCTTGTCCACCAGCTCTTACCAATGGCAGCAGCATCTTTTCTTGATAGTCACCGCCAATTGGGAAGTAGCTACATGTTTTACTGCATCTTCTAATATTGCTCTTCTGTCTCTTTGGGCAAATAATTCTGCTGTTCATGTTTTACTCTTGTTGAATTTTATTGTTTCTGTAAAATCATATTTTTATTGTGTTTTTTTCAGTGTTTAACAGATTATTCAAATTTAGGTAGCCCTTGACAAAGTCATACCTAAGATTAATAGCTGAAGCCACACACCTGTGCACAGTAGCAGTACCTACCATAGCAGCATGGCAGAGCCTCGGTTTGGTAAAGGAGATCTTGTGATGGCCAAGTGGCCTGGTAGTACTCTCTACTTTGAAGGTGCTGTTGAAGACCTCAATGACATCGAGTACCTCATCAAGTTTGAGGATGATGATGGGAGTCAACTGGCCATCAAGTACAAGGATGTCGTGGTAAGGTTTTTGCTATTGATGGCTCCTATCTAAATTACCAAGAAAAGAGCTCACTAACTATTTTATATGCTAGCATTAGGACAGGTGAATGTTGCTATTGTTCTTTCTTCATAACCCAGCTGATTATTTGAAGAATATCCAAAACTTCTGCCTAGGTGTAGCGTTTCCAGTCCGCAAGGCCAGATATATAGTGATCAAAAGTTGGAGAAGCCTATTCCATCTCTGTGTCTATTTTTTTCTTGTCTATGAATAATCTCACTTGAACCACTGTTTTGATGTTTTTTTTGTTTGAGCACCTCCCAAATAACCCAGAACATAGCAAAAGGGCATTTCATTATTTCTGCCGTAAAATTTACTACCGCGTTTGATACCCCAGTAACTAAGCTAGTCTATTCCTGCCCTGCTTGACCAATTTTAAATCGACCTTCTGCCCATCGAGTAAGTCCTGTCCTGAAATGGATATTTTTTTTGTGCAGGAGCGAAACTTTTTCCGTTCTCGCTCCAAGAGCCGTGGCCGCAGTCCTGGACGGCCTGGGAAGAGAGGCTCCAGCAAAAGTCCTAGCAGAACCAAGGCTGCCAGCAAGAGTCCTGCTAGGTCCAAGGTGGCTAATAAAAGTCCCAAGGCCAGCAGCAGGAGCCCTAGCAGACGCTCTACTAAGGTGGAGTCCAAATTGGAGGTTTCTGAGATCAGCAGTAAAGGTGAGTGAAGTATTTTGGTCTGATGCATCAATAACGTGAGAAGTCATGTTTTAATAGATTCTTGATGTATAAATAATGCGTTTATTGGTTCTTGATGTCTGTTGATCCCAAAGCAATTCGAGCACCTGGCTGTTATTGATCCTTGGATAAATTAATCACCTTGTGTCCTCTTCTTATGCAAATTATGTTGCTATGTATTGAACTGCAGTATGCTTGCTTATATCTTTTCAGACTCCTCTGTTCTTTACTAGCTCTCCTTATCTACATTTTCATTTTCCAATATATCTCACCGATACCATCAAAAATGACCAATACTCACCGATAGCGATACTTCAGCACATCACTACTTGAGACCACAAAAGAAATTAGCAATGCTCGGCGAGCATGGTCGACGGTTACGTGTGACGTAGAGAATACCAAGATATTTAATAACAACACACCAGCTCAAATGTATATCTTTAATTTTTTATTCAAATGTTTGTGCCTGATACACTCATACTCCAAAGGAATGTTACAGGATGTTGTGTTTTTGATGCTGAACTCCTGGAATGGATTTAAACATTTAATACTATGATTGTTTCTCTCCAGGAACCCTCCTGAAGCTATTCAAATCTTCCTTCCCCAGTGAGCATAAAGCTCACTTCATATCACCCATGGCCAACGCCTGACTTGCACAGGCCTGGCCACAATAGTTAAACAGGCAGTCAGACACCTGTGCACCAATCGCCTAACAAACTACTCAGCAGGCACAGGCAAACAGAGAGGGTCTAAAATGCCCTGTAACTCTTACTAAACTATATATATATATATATATTTA
>SDVV010022325.1:0-12968 GCA_016164225.1 Gammarus roeselii | reverse complement strand
CCAAGGCCGAAATCTCTCCTCTGCTGAACTCCTCCAGTGCCTGAATCACTGACTCCACCGAGCCAGTGCTGGAAGCATCACCACGCCCACCCGGCTCCATCACCACCAAACCGCCACCGGAGCCCACACTCCCGGCATCGGTCCTCTCAAGGCGACCCGAATCGAGCTCCACCCACTCCTCCCGACTCTTCCCCCACCCCACGTAGTGGACCTTGACTCCTCCATCACGTAGGTCAACCACCTTGACATTGTACATCCTTCCATCTTTTCTGTCTTGACACCTCAACGAGTCACCCGTCACAAAAACACTCCTCTTCCCAACCACCGCACAACCCGCTCCAACCATTGTTCTCCGCAGAGCAATTATATTTCTTGCTTATTAAAAATAATTTTCAAATTTTATTTCTGCTAAGTAAATGATTTTCAAATTTTATTTCTTTTCCATAAAACTCCACATTAAAAGTTTCAGCATATTAAAACAGGTTTTAGGTCAATTAAAAGAGCTTCACTCCACTTCACCTCCTCTTGTCATTAAAAATGTTTCTTCCTCTTGTCAATAAAACGCCTTCTCTTGTCAATATCAGTAGCTTTCAGCACAGGGAAGCTAAAATATCAGGCTATTCTATTGCCAATTATAGTGAAGAAATGAGCTGTCTGATATTATGGTAGCTACAGTTGTAGAAATTATCCAGTTATTATGTGGCACGGGGGCGTTAAGACACAAATTCCTATGGGATCAGATCTGGTGGACTAAAGCAACAAATGACTTGACAGGAACAAGGTAATATTATAGGTTTACTTCATGATAATGCAGTAGTGCAACAGGATGGTAAGCAACACTTCTTACTGGGTAAAACAGGTATGAACAGCTTAGTCTGGCGCACAAACAGGTTGACTAATGCCTGTATACAGCCCAGCTGCATACAAGTACCTACCGAGTTTGTGTATCATGGCGTATTGGTGTATCATGGAATATGTTAATGGCACTAAAAATGGAGCAATTACACAACTTGGTTCTTACTAGCAGTAAACAGCATGCACCAGGGCAACTATCCCACTGGATCAAAGCTCGTGGCCAATCAGGTCTTGAGCTAGTTTATGTACACAACCCTTAGTTGAATGAGCACACATTTTCCAAGATAGTAGGCAATAACAAAGATAGCAGGCCGTAACAAGCAGAGGAAAGTACTTGGCAGGCTAGCAGATGCAGTGGCGTCTATCGTACATGCGGAGTACAAACTGGAGAGAAGAACCCAGGATAGGCTGGAGAAACAACAGGAGCAATAATACTGCAGGCGCGGGCTAGTAGAGAGCGGGTAGCTTACCTATACATGGCGGTCAAGAACAACAGTGCAGAAGATCCCCTGGCTTTGCTAGTCATAAACTCAGACTAATAGCAGCCGGTTGAGAGCAGGCAGGTTGAGCCCAAAACAGGTGCCCCTGCAATAAATCAGCAAAAATAAGGTATACATCTCATGATAAATAACGTCCTTGGACCCAGGTACGTGCAAGATGCATGGATATCAGTAAAGTATGATCGTGCAATTGCCTTGGCAAATGAATCAACGAAAAAACTCCAAGCTGAATATAAGGCTCCCAGCACCAGCAACCCTTTACCAAGAAGACTAGCCTAAGTAAGATAACATCTACTCACCAAAGCGGGGCTCCGCTTAAATGTGATGGGTCCTCTCAGATTAGACAAGTGCATGCAGGGTGCAAGTTGAAGCTGAAGCAGATTGCAGTAAAGCTAATTCAAACAACAATAAGCATGCAAGCAATAAACGTAAAACTCTGCTTGCCTAGCAGAAGAACACAGGGAAGGAAAGTAGGAAAGATTAGGTTATGAGGTAGAACACAAATGATTAGCAAGCAAGAAAAGGGTTAATTCTGCCTCTTCAGTGATGTGGTGACTGATCCCTATTTGATGAGTGAGTTATTTGTCTCTAGTTTTTCATCTGTGTATGTTTGTTGGGATACCACATCTGCTTCCCACCAGGTGTGTGATAATTTGATGGAGGACATTGTAGTCAGACCTGCAGTTATGCAGTTGATCCTCTCTCAACTTGATGGTAATTCAAGCATGGGACCAGATGATCTACATCCATTGCTGCTGAAATCTTATTCCTCTGAGTTGGCCTATCCAATGTGCTTAATTTTGACAAGGTCTTAGAAGGAAGGCTCTTTACCACCTTATGTGTGGAAATTATCTAGGGTTGTTTCCTTGTACAAAGCCGAATCTCAATATGACCCTCTAAATTATTGCCCTGTGAGTTTCACTTTAGCTTGCTGCAAGTCAATGGAGCATATAATAGCTTCTCATTTGACATCCTACTTGTAGACAAATGGGATCCTTGCTAAAGATCAGTTTGAATTTTGGAAGGGCACATCAACGGAGGATCAGCTCTTACCTACTGATGGAAATGTCTCTGTGGGTGGACCAGGGTCTTGTTGTGGATGTTTCTTCTTGAATTCTCTAAGGCGTTTGATGTTGTGTCCCACTCTGTGTTGTTGCAGAAGTTGCAGTGTCTGGGTGTTTTCACTCAGCTGCTGTTCTGGATATTTAGTTTCCTGACGCCTCTTCCAACTCTATTGTTAGGGTTGTCTGATGTGCGTGGCTGTAGTATGAATGATGTAAAGAGGAATAAGATTGGTGATATGTTTGTGAGGAGGAAGTTTGATGTGTTGGTGCTGAGTGAGACGAAATTGAAAGGTAAGGGACAATGGGAGTTTGGTGTGGTTAGTGGAAGAAAGTCTGGTGTGGAGGAAGGTTGGGCACAAGAAGGTGTGGTTTTGATACTGAGTGATTGGTTGGCTAGTAGCTTAACCAAGTGAAAAGAGGTGTCTCCAAGATTGATGTGGGTGAAAGTCAAGTTAGGCGTAGGAAGATGGGTATTTGTGAGTGCTTACGGACCTTGCAGCGTGACTAGTGATGAGAAGAGGGAGCAATTCTGGACTGATCTGAGTGAGTGTATTGAGAGTTTTAGAGGTCTTTTGATGTAGTTGTACTGGGTGACCTTAATGCTAGAGTTGGAGATGTAGTGGTGGAGAATGTGATAGGAAGGTATGGCATTCCCGGTAGAAATGACAGTAGAGAAAACATGATAGGTCTGTGTATGAAGCAGGAGTTGTCAGTTGCGAACAGTTTGTTCAAGAACCAAGATATTCACAACTACACATGGTAAGGATGGCCATGGTGCAGTGGTGGAGAGAGCACTGATGGATTTTGTGCTGATATCAAGGAGAGTGGTGGGGAGGCTGTTGGATGTGCGGGTGTTGAGAGGGGAGGGTGGAGGAGTGTCTGACCATCTGCTGGTGGAAGAAAGATTAAGAGTGGAATAGAAGTAGAACGGCAACAAACGAGTGGGAGGAGGAAGGCAAATAGTGAGAAGTAGAGCCGAGGAGTTCCAGCAGGCCTTGAGGGAAGAATATAACAACGTGAGAGGACAGGACCTGAGAGATGTGGAGGAAGAATGGGAGGCGTTAAGGGATGCATTGCTGAGATGCGCAAAGAAGGTGTGTGGTGCGCGGGTGCTAAAGGAAAGGTTGCGAGTGGTGGAATGAGGAGGTCAAACTGGCGGCGGCACGGAAAAGAGGAGGGTTTGAGGAGTGGTTGCAGGTGAAGTCGATGGTAGCTTATGCAAGATTCAAAGAGGGGAGAAGCAAGGTGAAGCAGGTGGTGAGGAGAGCCAAAAAAGACGCTGATGCCCAGTGAGGCAGACGGTTGTGCCAGAATTTCGAGGAGAACAAAAAGATGTTCTGGAAATATGTGAAGAGGGTGAGAAAGGGAGAGACTGGAAAGGAGGAGGTGGTGAAACATAAAAATGGTTAGTTGTTGTTGGAAAGTGGTGATGAACGGAAGAGGTGGGCCGAGTATCTTGATGAGTTGTTGAATGTCAAGGATGATAGAGAGGCTGACATTGTTGCTGTGGGTGGTGGTTCTCGGATGCCAGTTTTGGGAGAAAGACTTGTGACGGACATTACCAGGGAAGAGGTGCAGGAGGCGGTGGATGTGATGAAAACAAGGAAAGCCCCTGGTTTGGATGGCAATGCTACTGAGTGCCTGAAAAAAGGTGGAGTAACGATTGTTGAATGGTTGGTGAGGTTACTGAGCTTGTGTTTTGTGGCAGGCGTGGTACCGATTGAGAGGTGCAGTGCCTGCATTGTTCTGCTATATAAGGGCAAAAGAGATAAAAAATGAATGCTGCAACTCAAGAGGTATCAGTCTGTTATGTGTGGTTGGTAAGTTGTACGGAAGAGTGCTGATCAAAAGGATTCGAGACTGTACCGACTACGCAATTGAAGAGGGGCAGTGTGGTTTTAGGGGTGGTAGAGGGTGCGCCAATCAGATTTTTGAAGTGAGACAGGTCTATGAGGAGTAACTGGCCAAAAGGAAAGATGTGTTCTGGGCCTTCATGGATCTGGAGAAGGCATATGACAGAATTGACAGGGGAGCGCTGCGGAGGGTGATGCATTTGCTATGGAGTGGACGGACATCTGTTGAAAGCGGTGCAGAGTTTTTATGCTGGCAGCCCAGCATGTGTCTGAGTGGGAAGTGAGGTGAGTGATTGGTTAACAGTGAAAGTTGGACTGAGACAAAGTTGCGTGATGTCTCCCTAGCTGTTCAACCTCAATATGGATGAAGTGGTCAGGGAGGTGAACGCAAGTGTGCTGGGTTGTGGCTTAGAACTGTTGGAAGCAAGTGGGCGGATATGGCAGTTGAGCCAGTTGCTATTTGCTTATGAAACGGCCCTGGTTGCGGATTCAGAGAAGAAGCTATGTAGGCTAGTGTCTGGGTTTAGTTGAGTGTGTGAGAGGAGAAAGCTTCGAGTGAACGTGGGTAAGAGTGAAGTAATTAGATGCTCGAGGACTGTCGAAGTGAGCATAATTGGTGTCACCCTAAATGTAGAGCTTTTGGAGGAAGTTCAGTGTTATAAGTATTTGAGCTCCCATGTGGAGATAACTGAACTAGTGGGAACTGAAGTGAAGGCGCGAGTGTAGAAAAGTTAAGTGTTGTGTGCACTGAAGAGTGTAATGAGCTGTAGGACGTTGGGGATGGAAGCCAAGAGAGGGCTGTATGACAGCATTGTTGTCCCAACTGTTCTCTATGGAGCTTAGACTTGGGGGTGAGAGCAGAGGAGAGAAGAAGGTTGAATTTTTTCGAGATGAAATGTTTGAGGAGCATGGCCGGAGTTTGCTGCAAGACCGGATCACCAATGACGTGGTTTGAATCAGAACAGGGATGGTAAAGAAGTTGGAGGACAGAGTGGATTCGTGTGTTCTGAGATGGTTTGGGCACATGGAGAGGATGGATGAAGGAAAATTGGTGAAAAAGGTGATGAATGCGGAGGCGAGTGGTCGCATGCGTAGAGGTTGACTGACGTTTGGGTGAATGGATGGTGTGGAGCAGGCATTAGGAAGGAGAGACATGAATGTGGAGGGATGGCAAGATAGCGTGCAATGAACAAGCATGAGTGGAGAATAGTTGTGAATGGTTGATTTTGACGCTGCTCTGATGTGCTTTCTTGCTCTTGGCTTCCCTCTGTCGGGATTGTCGTGGATGGGGCGGGTTCGGTCATTATGACGGGGCGGGGGTAAACCAGTAAAATCTATCGGGCCCTGCTGCTGACGACGGATCCTCGGACTGCACTTGTGACCTAGAGTGTATGTTGGGGGGGGGGTACCGGCTGGACCTGTTTGCATGAAAGGGATAAGTTGTGTGAGTGTGAGCGTATGAGGGTGTGAGGTGCGCCTTGCCTTCAAGTGTTCCCCTCCTTGCCTTTGACCGTTCCCCTTTCTGGGGGATGCGGCCTAGTGTCTGTATCTGTATCTGACTGTCAGGAAAATGAGTTGTTTGTGGGGGAGCATAGTGGTCCTAGATCCGTTGACAGGGGTGTGTCATAGGGTTCAGTACTGGGCCCAATATTGTTTCTTATTCATGTCAACTTCATCTCCTAAGTTGTGTCATGTGATGATTTTAAATTATACTTGGAGTTTTCCAGAGGGAGCTTGGGTGACATAAGTTGGGGTGTTGCTTCCTTGAAGAGGGATTTAAATCTAATTCATGATATGACCTCATCTTGGAACCTGAAGTTGAATGCTGGTAGTGTTGTGTTGCTTTTTTTCTGTGGAAACTTTGATAAGTTGAACCTGGGTGATGTGGTTCTTTATAGTATGGATGGTAATGCTTTGTCATTTGTTGAGTCTCATAGAGACCTTGGTGTCATTGTTGATAGCAAGTTGAAATTTCATTATCATATTTATGCTGTGGTACAAAAAGCTTCAGGCCTGGCTAATAACTGGTGGCAATAGTCCACTAGTAGCAGGAGTCCAGACTTCACGGTATCACTTTTTGTTTCACATATCCGCCCTATACTGGACTATTGCTCTTGTGTTTGGAATTTGGAGTTTATTGCTGATCTGAGGATGCTGAAATACTTCCAGTTTGGTAACAATGCCCAAGAAAGGATTACAAAATGAGCTTGTCGCAAATCCTAGGAATTGTGTAGTAAGCTTTGTAAGAGCCCTTAGCGTTAGCATTCAACAAGTCAGTCAGGTGACTCAGAATAAGTGTGCTCGTCTGGGATTGTATTGAGTGCTTGCATTAGTATCGGTATAAACCGTGTAACATATCAGCGTTTAGTGTTTGCACAACAATTTAAGATAGCCCTGGTGGGCCGCTTCCATAACCGTAGCGAGTCTGTCAGGTGACTCACTTGGGTGATGCCCCATCTGGGCTTGGTTTTTGTATAATGTTGTGATTATAGTTTTCCCGTTAGCCTGTGTTATTGTGAGTCCCGTAAGAGCTGAGTCGTTTCCAGTGATGCATATAATTCCCCAACCCCGCTTCAGCTTGCATGTTTCAGGGTATAATCTAAAGTATATGATATTGAGTATACTGTGTATTACTTCCCCCACCAACTTGATTTGAAGCTGAAGTAGAGATGAAGTATTTTTCTGACTAACTCTGTTTGTGGACCAACAAGAGGTGTGCTGCTTTCAAGCAACCTTGCTTGTCCTTAATTTACGTCTGGTTAAATATGAGACAGATTTTACTCATAATTAGGAAGCTGAAAGAGTGAAACATCTTCACATGATAGGCAGAAACGCGTCAGTAGGGGGAAGCGTAGATAGAGGTCTGCACCAGAGGCCACGGACCCTTGACAAAAGAGCAGAACACCCCACTGGTGCCTCAGGCGTTTCATGGGTGATCCAGCTCATCACAGGTACCTCAAAAGCTTTCATTGGTACCACAGGAACCTTTCAGTTCCTTCACTGAAACTAAGTGACCCACAACCAGATTCTTATTATTGTTTGTTAGCTGTGGATTCCTACATGGATCGTAATATAGAGTTACCTTCTCTGTTCACTGTTCAATATGCCTGGGAAAACTGTACTGAAGCTTTACCCAAGAAAGTACCAGTAACTGCCACTAATGTGATTTTGTCTTCTTTGGATGAAACGTGACACATGCCTTTTGATGGATCAGAGTTAGATTTGTGCACTGCTGTTGGTGCAGCACCTGGGACACCCAAGAAAGGAGTGATGGCAATGTAAAGATGTAACATGTGTTCATCTGGCTGTGCCAAGGAGGATGTTTTAACTCATTTATTAGTTGCACAATCAAGTTTGGATGAAAAATTTGAGTTAGCTTCTTGCCAACAAAGTCTGACCCATAAAACTCAAATACCTGCCAATGTGAGGCAATGAATTTGTTAAGTTTCCTGTTTCAGTATTGCAGGTTACAAATTATGAGTTACTTGAGTAAAGAAACATTTCCAATCCTATTACACATGCTTTGAGATTAATACAAGAGAAATGTTCCTTGTCTACCCCCTAAAGAATGATCTGGTGGGGAGGTAGCTGCCTATTAGATGTTTGAAAATAGTTGTATTGAGTTGAAGTTGTCTCCATTTGCTTGAATCTAAATTTTTCTGGTGGTACCCCTGGGGTTGAACTTGTTTGTCTGTAAAATATCAACTGTATTCTATTGCATAGTAGACTTGTCATTCATTAATGTTTTCATATGGCCATGTGACCCATGGTGTGTTGCATCAAAGTTTTGATGCTCAGTAATGTTGCCGGTCCCCATTTATATCTAGCTTGAAACATGCTGGTGGGGAGGAGTGCAGTAGTGCAGGCCTGCTGCTTATTATTATAATTTTGTTGTTGCATTAGAGTTGTGCAGCCTGCTTCAACTAAGATTAAAGTCAAATTTTCAGGCTTATTTAATTCATTCCAATTTTTGTTTCAGAATTTATGACAGATTTGATACTCCCCACCAGTCTGATGAATGAATAAATGAAAATGATTTATTCAAATCATGATGTGTGTCACCAAGAAGTATTGTTGCCATTAGGTAAAGAGATTTACTTCCAATCATATTACCTCTGCTCCCTAATTGTTGAGGTTTAGGATGCAGAATTTTGTTGCGGTCAGTATTTTGTAAGCCAATGTCAATGGCTCAACAGTTGTTCAAGTATAAGTCCAAAGCTGCCAAGTATTTCATTTGTCTCTCATTGCATCCAGTTGATTTCATTGATGAACAAAAGCTTAGCAGTTGGTGAATAATCTAGATATGTTTTGTTGGGGGACTCAGTATAAAAATTATATATACAAGGCTAGCACTGTAATCTGGGTCAGTGCACATCTGTAATATCTGTCAACAGCACTATGTCAGCAGGCAAGCCATTCCACACACCGACACATCTCACACTGAACAGTGTTCCAAACGAAGGATGCATACTCAATAAGGGGAAGAATGTAGGGACAGCATAAATTCTCGTGACCTGCAAAAAGTTGATCTCAACAAACAGTTGGTCAACCCACCAGCCTTTGCAGCCACCACACAAATATGATGATGGAATCGGAGACTGGTATCTACACTGACACTCAAGTCTCTGTGTGTAGGGATAAACTTCAATTCTCTGCCCTGCAGGACGTACTGGTTAACTGGAACCAAAGCATCAAAATTATACAACCTCTTTAAAAGCGCAGCACATCACACTTATTCCAATTTAGTACTAGGTTCCAGAACCATGCAACTGAGTCAACTGTGTCCAACCCACTTTGCAGTGACTGGACACCTCGAGCGGTAGACTCAGTGTCCTTGCCCGAGTATCCCAAGTACAAATTGTAGTCATCAGCAAATGCTTTGAACTTGCGTGAAAGACTACTAGAGATGTGATTAATATAGATCAGGAACAGCAGCTGCCCAAACACAGAACCCTGGGGTGCACCACTCGTCACAGCAACTGGGCTGCTCACACTGCCATTCACACAATCGCTCATCACTCTGCCAGAGAAGAACACACCAGGCGAGCAAAAAAATACAAACGCCTAAGGATTCCAATTTGGACAGGAGCACAGCATGACTCACTACATCAAATGCATTTGAGAAGTCCAGCGTCACAACATTAACATTATATCCCTCATCAATCCACTTCCCAACATCATGGTAGATCAACAACAATTGGTCCTCAGTGCTCCAGCTACTACAAAAACCATACTGATGAGGTGACAAAATATTATTGCTCTCAAGAGACTCAGTCATTTAGGATACATTCATTCTTTCCATCAATTTGCAGCAAACTGATGTCAAGCTCACAGGCCTGTAATTAAGAGGATCAGTGTGGGACTTGGCAACAAATATTGGTACAACCAGCGATCTGCTCCAGGCTTCAGGGACCATTCCGGTCCTGAATGACTTATGATAAATCATACAAAGAGGGAGGGAGAGCTTAACAGCACAGTTCCTTAGCAGATGTGGATAAAAGCCATCTGGACCCACACTGTAACTGGGATCAAGAGTGGGAAGAACACGCTGGACTCCCAACCTAGGAAAGTCAACATCTGCCAAACTTCCCACAAAGAACTGGATAGGAACTGGGTTTCTCACCTTGGTTTCTCACCTTGGTTTCTCACCTTGGTTGCCCCAAGACCACCCCACACCCCAGCAAGGCCAGAGTGCAGAGCACGACAGGAGGCACAAATGCCACCGCACGTCAGACTGCAAAGACCGGTAAAACAATGGAGTGGAAAAAAAAAGGAAATATGTGCTTCAGGCAACTGATCATACAACAGTTCTGTTGGTCTTAATATAAAACATACACATACATATATATACATACATACACATATACACTATGAAAAAAACAAATCATACATGCCAACACACACATCCCTACAAATAAATTAACTTCATCAGCCTAGTCAAAATCTAAAAATTCCTTGTACATCAGATCAGCAAGGGCTTGCTTATAGCAAGTGATATCTGTCAACTGCACTATTTCAGCAGGCAAGCCATTCCACACACAAATACATCTCACACTGAAGGACCTACTGTGGACATCAGAGGAGCAAGGAGGAAAGACTTCACACATCCTACCAGAACCTGCGCCTTCTCATCCTTGGGCAAGCAGAGAGGACCAACAGCTAGACAACCAATCTTTTTATTTCTCACATAAGCATGGAACAGGTTATCAGGCCTGTTTAGTAAATTAGACTCGTACTTCTTCCTGGAGTCAATGGAAAAATTTATATAGGGCCTATTCAGCTCACTAAATGTGTGTAATCTCTTAAGAGCACTGGTCAAATTGCAACCCTGTGACCCGCTCGAATGCAAGCCATGCTTCTGATCTCTCTCGAGCAAGAGTGGGAGTTGCCCTCATAGCTCATGGGAGTCCAGAACAAACAGTCATGAGAGGTATGAACTTATCATTGAGGGACAACAAGACTGAATGAAGAAAGAAAAAATCTTCGCAATCTGGTTTAAGGCCTCCAAAATTCTGCCATAATTCTCCTTGTGCCAAATACGTATATGTCTTTCCCCACGACTACGCGCTCCAGCACCTCCCAACTGAAGATATGCTCAATAACAACAGGAGAATGCTGGTAGCAAGGCAGCGGCGGCAACACGTTCACCTCACCAGCATTATCATCCTCAGATGTGAGAAGAAGATTCAGTATATTGTCAGAGTATAAAAGAAGGCTCTCTTTTTTACCCACTGCAATAGTCCAAGAGATGAGAAAGTCTAAAAACTGCATGTCAATTGGTCAAATGTTACAATCAATAAGGTCCATGGACCGGTCAATTGTTAGTTAATTGAAATCACCTGCAATGATCATTTCCTTGCCAGGGCATATGTTCAGTAACTATAGTCTCAATGACAATGAGGAGGATGCAACAGAAGGTAACAACCTCGTCTTACTAACAGCCAATACATGAATGCACTGCTTCAAAATGAAAATTCGAGATAAAATCTACTTTATTAGCTAGTGAGTTCACATTTACACGGCCAACGTAAAAAAATTAAGATCACTTGAAAAAACTGCTGGAGCTCAGTGTAGAAGTAAATTTTGATCGTTTGACCCAGCGGCCCCACTAACCTGATTGAAAACACCACCATCACCCCGACCAGTCACAGCAACATCATGACTGGCTGCAGCCCATAGCCAGACGCAGCAACACCGCAACCATTGGTATCAGAACCGCGACCAGCTGCAGCAGGACCACAGCCAGACAGAGCAACACTTCCACCTGCCGCAACAACAACACCACCACCACCTTCTGCAGCAGCACCACGGCCAGCTGCAGCAGCACCACGGCCAGCTGCAGCAGCACCACGGCCAGCTGCAGCAGCACCACGACCGGCGGCAGTAGCACTACGACCAGCTGCAGCAGCATCACGACCAGCTGCAGTAATACCACAACCAGCTGCAGTAATATCACGACCAGCTGCAGCAACATCATGACCAGCTGCAGCAGCACCACGAACAGCCGCAGCAGCACCACAAATAGCCGCAGCAGCACCACAAATAGCCGCAGCAGCACCACGACCAGCTGCAGCAGCACCACGACCAAAAGCAGTGCGGGTCACGACCCTGGCATAACTGCCTCGACTTACACCAGGAGCAGTGGGCCCCCTCTCTTTATGCTGCCGGGCACCACCAGCATCACAAACTACAGGTAAGCCAGCCCCACGCACCTCCCCCGCTCAAAGCAGGCTCCTCTTCCTGAACAACTCCTGGCATTGTTTGTATGTAAGATCCCTCAAAATAAATATGCTTTCACAACTGTACTTACCTTATAATTTCCTTGCTATCATCCGAATCTCACTCCTTGCGTTGTCACCAGAGATCTTTGCTCTAAACATTCCAATCTGTCCGTTAACTTGATGGACCTCATGCAGGTCTCATTCAAACCCAATCAGTCTACTCACCATGCCCTGGAAACCAGTCTTAACATCACCCACCGTCTTACCAAGGCCTCATAAAATAAATTTTATTTCCGTTTCATCTGCTCTTGGACCTCTCGCACCTCTTCCTGAACAAATTCATTAAGTTGTGTGGATCTGGGAAGCAGCTCAGGAGCATGATGTGTACAATCATGATTCTGGGCAGCCTGTGTATTGCTCATCAGCATTTGAACCTGGACACATGGAGCACCAACTGCCACAACCAGTTGATTGAAGGCGGACTTACCCACTAGGGAATCATTACTGTAAACTGAAGCTCTCCTCTCATTTTGGCTACATCTGCATTGAATGCAATGATAGGTAAAATTGCACATATTCCATCCTCCAGAACTCCCTCTATCACACCTCCTTTTGGACCCACACAACCTCTGAGACTAGGCCTCTTATCTTTTTACCTTTGCAGCCCCCTCTAGCAGCGCAACAAGCATGTGAGGAGCTGCAGAGCCGGGGGAGGCCAGCACAGCTATGCACGCTGGTATAATATTGAGAACAGCTATGTTAGCACAGGTATAGGAACTGGAATTAGTGCGCACAATTGGCTATCACATGAACCATACGTATGAATGACAGAAAAAAAATATAAAACAGCACACTACAACAAAGAAGCATATGATGACAACACATCCAGATACACACACACACACTCACTCTTACACACACACACACACACACACACACACACACACACACACACACACACACACACACACACAC
>SDVV010022324.1:0-12968 GCA_016164225.1 Gammarus roeselii | reverse complement strand
GGGGGCTCGTATTGCCATTTTGGTTAGGGGGCTCATATTGACATTTGGGTTAGGGGGCTCGAATTGCCATTTTGGTTAGGGGGCTCGTATTGCCATATGGGTTACGGGGCTCGTATTGGCATTTTGGTTAGGGGGCTCGTATTGCTATTTTGGTTAGGGGGCTCGTATTGCTATTTTGGTTAAGGGCTCGTATTTTTTTTAGGGAGCTCGTATTGCTATTTTGGTTAGGGGGCTCCTATTGCTATTTTGGTTAGGGGGCTCGTATTGCTATTTTGGTTAGGGGGCTCGTATTGCTATTTTGGTTAGGGGGCTCGTATTGCTATTTTAGTTAGGGGGCTCGTATTGCTATTTGGTTGGGGGGCTCGTATTGCTATTTTGGTTAGGGGGCTCGTATTGCTGTTTTGGTTAGGGGGCTCGTATTGCTATTTTGGTTAGGGGGCTCGTATTGCTATTTGGGTTAGGGGGCTCGTATTGTTATATGGGTTAGGGGGCGCTTATTGCTATTTGGGTTAGGGGTGCTGCTCATCCAGCCAAGTTCTAAAGCAAATTCGTTTGTTTACCCTAAGAGCGTTCTTACCCCTTATCGTCGCATCCCTAACCCCACCACCCGTATTAAAGGAATGGCATTTGCACCTTTAACCTTCTTGAATTTGTTGTTATGTTAGTGCTTCACATATTTGAAGTTTGAAACTTGTATTTTGAATTGCGTGGAGCTAACTTTTGCCACGTAAATTTACCCCTTCGTGAACCCCGAATGATAGCGTAATAGGGAAATAAAGTTAATTGATCAACAGGACCGCCACCTATTGATCATGTTGAAGAAGCTAGGTCAGGACTATTTCTGTGGATTTCCGGAGTCAGGTGTACAAATTTAATAGAAAAGGAATTCATTTAATTGTTTAACGAATTTTACAACGTATATTCAACCCCCGGTTTACATGCATATGCACGTTAATGAAGTCCAATCCGTATCATATGGAGACAACCACCAAGCAATGGCCGCAAGCAGTGTGACCATGTGACCGCAGGTGGTGAGAACTTGTGACCGCAGGCAGTGTGACCACGTGACCGCAGGTGGCAAGATCTTGTGGCTGCAGGCAGTGTGACAATGAGACTGCAGGTGGTAAGACCTTGTGACTGCAGGCAGTGTGACCATGAGACCGTAGGTGGTAAGACCTTGTGACTGCAGGCAGTGTGACCATGTGACCGCAGGTGGTGAGAGCTTGTGACCGCAGGCAATGAGACCATGTGACCACAGATGGTAAGACCTTGTGACCGCAGGCAGTGTGGCCATATGACCGCAGGTGGTAAGGCCTTGTGACCGATATTAAGGCACTTAATACCGGAAGTCCCGGGCAGGAGTGATATCGCCTAATTTAGTGCCTATCTCTACCTCCATTAGACGCATTCAATCAAAGAGTATGGCCATCGATCAAAGTCTTATACTCTAGGATTGTCCATACGCATTCAGATAGCAAGATGAAGTCATATACCGGGGCAACAGAGAGCATGTCATACCCTTGGGTGCTGTCAAGTGCATGCGTTAGGTCGCACCTCGTCAAGGTCAGGTCGTTGATATAAAACATGTCATTTGTAACCGGTCGAGAATTTGGCCTTAGGAAACAAAAGCTTACAGCCGCCTTAAATAAATTTGTCACATAAGCAAACTAAATCACTCGTTCCTAACCCATCGACTATGTGGTCGTAAATGTACGTAAGTCGACTATAATTATAAAGAGTTGTAAGGACGTAACCCTGTCTAATTATACCTTTAATACGAGGATTTATCACATTAAGCATGAGTCCCTGTAACTGTGAACATGAGCTATAGAATGAAGTATCACACTAAGCATGAGTCCGTGTATCCGCAAGCATGAGCTATAGAGTGATGTATCACACTAAGCATGAGTCCGTGTATCCGCAAGCATGAGCTATAGAGTGATGTATCACACTAAGCATGAGTCCGTGTATCCGCAAGCATGAGCTATAGAGTGATGTATCACACTAAGCATGAGTCCGTGTATCCGCAAGCATGAGCTATAGAGTGATGTATCACACTAAGCATGAGTCCGTGTATCCGCAAGCATGAGCTATAGAGTGATGTATCACACTAAGCATGAGTCCGTGTATCCGCAAGCATGAGCTATAGAGTGATGTATCACACTAAGCATGAGTCCGTGTATCCGCAAGCATGAGCTATAGAGTGATGTATCACACTAAGCATGAGTCCGTGTAACCGTAAGCGGGAGCTATAGAGTGAAGTATCACACTAAGCATGAGTCCGTGTAACCGTAAGCATGAGCTATAGAGTGAAGGATTGGCAGTCAATCACTGAGGTTATCGATGGTGATTTTTCAAAATGATGTGATTTAGTGTTTATTATCGATCCATCTAAGAGCCTGAGATCTGACATCGAGAAGTTCTGTCATTATGAAGTCATGTAGGTTACTGAGTCATGTAGGTTACTGAGAGTCATGTAGGTTACTGAGAGTCATGTAGGTTACTGAGAGTCATGTAGGTTACTGAGTCATGTAGGTTACTGAGAGTCATGTAGGTTACTGAGAGTCATGTAGGTTACTGAGAGTCATGAAGGTTGCTGAGAGTCATGGAGGTTACTGAGAGTCATGTAGGTTACTGAAAGTCCTGAAGGTTATTGAGAAACATGTAGGTTACTGAGAGTACTGTAGGTTACTGCGAGTCATGTAGGTTACTGAGAGTCATGTAGGTTACAGAGAGTCATGTAGGTTATTGAGAGTAATGTAGGTAACTGAGAGTCATGTAGATTATTGAGAGTCATCTAGGTTACTGAGAGTCATGTAGGTTACTGAGAGTCCTGTATGTTACTGAGAGTCCTGTAGGTCACTGATAGTCATGTAGGTTACTGAGAGTCATGTAGGTAGCTGAGAGCCATGTAGGGTATTGAGAGTAATGTAGGTTACTGTGAGTCATATAGGTTACTGAGAGTCATGTAGGTTGCTGAGGGTCATGTAAGTTGCTGAGGGTCATGTAGGTTACTGAGGGTCCTGTAGGTTACTGAGAGTCATGGAGGTTATTGGGAGTCATGAAGGTTACTGAGAGTCATGTTGGTTGCTGAGGGTCATGTAGGTTACTGAGAGTCATGTAGGTTTCTGAGGGTCATGTAGGTTACTGAGAGTCATGTAGGTTACTGAAAGTCCTGTAGGTTACTGAGAAACATGTAGGCAACTGAGAGTCCTGTAGGTTACTGAGAGTCATGTATGTTACTGAGAGTCATGTAGGTAACTGAGAGTCATGTAGATTACTGAAAGTCTTATAGGTAACTGAGAGTCATGTAGGTTATGGAAAGTCGTGTAGGTTACTGAGAACCATGCAAGTCACTGAGAGTCCTGTAGGTTACTGAAAGTCAAGTAAGTTACTGAGAGTCATGAAGGTACTGAGAGTCCTGTAGGTTACTGAGACCCCTGTTGGTTACTGAGAATCATGTATGTTGCTGAGGGTCATGTAGGTAACTGAGAGTCATGTAGGTAATTGAGAGTCATGTAGGTTACTGAGAGTCATGTAGGTGACTGAGTCATGTAGGTTCCTGAGAGTCATGTAGGTTACTGAGAGTCCTGTTGGCGGTTAATTACTATGTTGCCGGTTACTCACTCTGTATTGTAGAAAAGCATGTATTTGCCCCTCATATGTGATGGTTTTATTTATGAAAACCAATACAAAATTTAATTAAGTAGAAGTTTTGTATCCATTAGACACATTCAGTTGATCGGAATGTCACTAAAAGGTTTCAAGCAAACGAATGGACAAAGATGGTGAACCGTGTTTTGTTATGCCTCCTTCAAACAGCGACAGATAATAATTCTTTCATTAACTGTAGCCATACGAAACAATCGACGAATATACTGCAGCGGGTCTCCGTGTGAATAGCACACAGGAACTCCGTAAATGTTTGCTCGTGTGTTATTCGTATTGCTTTCCATGCGTGCGAAGAATTGCAATTCTTTATTAGTTAGCACATACATTTGAGTTTGGAAACAAGATGCCTTTTAACGCGTAAAGATTTCTCAACCTGACGTTTTTAGCTGAAACTTGATGTTTCAGTTCATCTTGCTGGCCCGTCATATTGTTGGCCCGTCATATTGCTGGCCCGTCATATTGTTGGCCCGTCATATTGCTGGCTCGTACTAATGCTGGCCCCTTCATAATGTTGGCCCGTCATTTTGCTGGCCCGTCATAATGCTGGCCCGTCATAATGCTGGCCCGTCATAATGCTGGCCCGTCATTATGTTGACCCGTCATTTTGCTGGCCCGTCGTAATGCTGGCCCGTCATAATGCTGGCCCGTCATAATGCTGGCCCGCCATAATGCTGGCCCGTCATAATGCTGGCCCATCATAATGCTGGCCCGTTATAATGCTGGCGGCCCGTCATAATGCTGGCCCGTCATAATGCTGGCCCGTCATAATGCTTGCCCGTCTTACTGCTGGTCGTCATATCGCTGGCCCGTCATAATGCTGCCCCGTCATAAAACTGGCCCCTCATAATACTGGCCCATCATAATGCTGGCCCGTCATAAAGCTGGCCCGTCATAATGCTGGCCCGTCATAATGCTGGCCCGTCATAATGCTGGCCCGTCATAACGCTGGCCCATCATAATGCGGGCCCGTCATAAAGCTAGCCCGTCATAATGCTAGCCCGTCATAAACTCCGTTCTATGGCATTGAAATATAGGATACCATGGGATTGTTAAATTCCAGTCTCTTGGCATTGGTTTATCAAACATAACCACCACATATAGAGTAGCAAATGCCGACGCACTATTTTAGTATCCTAGGCCAAGTTCGAGAGAGCAACGATAAAAGACAGCGAGTTGGTTAGAGGGATTGCCAGACATGCGCATGCACCGTGGCTTCTAACGTGCAGCGATGCGGGTAACGCTTGAGCCGGGATCAATAACATGGCTATGCATGTCTAGCGATTACCTTTTAAACACGAGGGCTTTAATAGATTCTTGTACATCAGCTCCAGATATTTATTGTTAATTCGGCATGATCTAAACCGTCATGTGTTGGTGTCATTGCACTCTTCGTTGAGCCTGTGATGAATGGGCCTACATTGATCAGTCAGACTGTCAGTGGGTGTCATGCCTCCCTTGTGTTGCTCATTATTTCTTCTATTGTATCACAGCGTGACCAGGCGAAGTCTGAGCATAAAGCAACAAATGTTATGAAGCTACCTTCATCTGTCAGGATCCTGTTCATAAGCATAGTGGGGGAGGGGTGAAGGTGAATGGGGCATGACAGCGCCCTCCGTTAAGTGTTGCCGTATCCTTTTTTGAAAGGAAGGCAGCAGCTAATATTTTTTTTCAGGTGCATCGATCATCAGAAAATGTACGATTTGGAAAAAAATATCCTATTTGAAATACTTAGCAGACGATAGTTTAAATTTACAAAAAATGGCAATTACGAATAATGTAATGTTAGATTGTGTACTGAACATTCATATTACCATTCAGACTGCCGTTCAATGCTTTTAGGATATGCAGTTCATTAGCCTAAGGTCCATGTGACTCCTCATTGCTTAGCATTACATAATATTACGTGTAAAAATACTAGAAAAGGGGAGTTGCATATTTCCCTGCTAATGACTGTGGCCTACAACTTAATGCAACCTATAAACAAAAGAGATAAAAATGGGGTATGAAACAGACGAATCTAGTAAAGACATTACTGTCAAATAATCACCAAAAAATCAGTCTCATTTCTGACACCCGTGCAGCTACACAGCTGATTTGTCTTCGTCAGTCCTGATTTGTCTTCGTTGCGCGAAGACAAATCAGGGCACACCTGAGTAATGAGAAAGAGAGTCGGTGCCGCAGCCAGGCAGTCCCGGTACTTGTTGGTAACTACCTATGTTGAGCGAGCAGCCCGCCAGTCAGCGCTAGAGAAAATTGTATCCAAATTCGGATGGCATCCATCCTGAAACCGAAAAAATCCACTTGGTGAAACTGTCCATTTGAATTGAGAGAATTCTATCAATGTAAGCCCGTCATTTCTCAGAGTCGTGCTGGGGTTGAGGTACCTGCTGACTCTTGTGTTGGTAGGACGCAGCAAATGGGTGAACGAACCACACATCAAAGAATGTTCTGTGTTCACGGACCCAGAATCCACGAGCACTACGTCCATTTCAACCAAGACACACGTTTGATGACCGAAGACTAAAGTTCTCACCCGTGAAAGGGCTAAAATTGACTCAGATCAAACATTGGGATACACTTCATTTACTTAATTATAAGCTCCCTGTAACGTAGTGTTGCTAGACCACACTTTTTACGGATCCTAGGTTGATCTAGGACCTTCCTTTTTAATCATTATGTCGAGGCTGGCTAGCCTCTAAGCCAGCAAACTACTGAGAAGCTTTCACTGGCGATCTGGTGGTCCATCGAGGTCGAGTTTGAATCTCAGTAGAAGAACTACATCTTGAAAGTTTTGGCTAGCTGCGAGCAAATCTTTGGTCAGCAAGAGGAAGATTGGTTAACCAATATGATACTCCTTTTGCTAGGCAGCTTTCAATCATTTTCTTTTCCTCACTACATCCTGAGTACAATAACGAATAAGTTTTATTAAAACTCGTTTCAGTTGCAAATCCAGGTGGTGTACTCTCATCTGGAATATGTTTTTTTGTGTAGCTTTGGCCGATTGCGCAGTAGAATGATTATTTTTCTGCATTACGAAATATTATAAGAAATAACTGGTACCATCCACAGAGTATTGCAATTCATAGTTTTAAATTTCAATAGGGTTAACAATTCCCCTGCATGCATCCCAATCCAGAAGGGAAGGTAATCAGTTTTTTTCATCGAGGAGAAACTTTCCTTCCGATCAAAGCTAGAATAAATTTGTAGCAATAAAATATCCGAATGGTTTAAGAAGACCCTCTATGCCTGCCATCATTCGCATAACATACTTACGTCCAACGATGCTTCGGACCAACTGTGAAAACTGTGAACGCTGCATGAGGTGATTTTTTCCTCTTGATTACACCAGGTTTCAATTTTTGACTATGCTGAATGGTTTTTATGATCTGCTCTCCCGAGGAATGATCCATGATATCGTTGCCTCTCGACTGACGTATTGACAGCTTAGTCGCTCATATGGTTCCTTGCACTGTAGATAAATCTGACAAACAAGTGTATACGCCAACTTTTCGCAAACTTGAGACACGTCAGTTTCAATATTTTCATTAGAAGCGCAACGAAAGCAAGAGTTATTGTGCATACCGGAAGGACCCCTTAGATGTCTCTCTTCATCGATGAAGATCAAGAGCGAGCATAACTGTTTCTGTATCATTTGTATCGAACGATTATCAGTTCATTGACGTAAAATATCCTAGTAACACAACAGATTTTGAAGTAACAGGAAAATAATCTCATCAAAACACCATTGTTGTTGCAATAAACTGATTTTGCCACACATAAATGAACAAATGCATTTTGTTGTGGCAAACAACATCTTGGTGGGTGATCAAAGTGCTCTCACAAAACGCCATAGCCCGCCTTCCTCTCACGTTCTGGCAAATGGGCGGCTACAGACCAGAATGTTTGGGATATTTCCTGGCACTAAACGTTGCTGTAATAGAGGCCTGCATCGGTTTATTGGAAGGGACTGACATCCGGGACCATTGGCCAGAGGTTTCCTGTAAGGTTGTGTAAAATAGGCAGAGCCATCCAATGGTTGCATCTCTATATGAAGTCTCTTTGGGCATGGATACATTACCCTGATCAAAGGCGCGTTGCATGATAACAGGAAATTAGTATTCAACGACTGCACACTATTTAGCCGATTGTACAGGCTCTGTGCGCTGTACGAAATGTAGGTACAGTAGCGGAAGAAAATTCGTGAATGAATAATGATTAAGAGAAATCTTCAATAATAATTTATTGCTCGACATTTGAACTCTATGGAATTTTAATTGACATTATCCGTGAAGAACAGTTGGGCAGATATAATACCGTAAGAAATTTCCATATAAAGTTAAATTCCACGTAGGGAAAGTCTATTTTTTTTTTGTTATAGACTAACCATTAACACAGTTTCTTTTGCTACTGTTCAGTTTTTGGATTGCAGCTCATAAAAAAAGATTTTGAGATTAGAAGACTAAGAAGACTAAGGTTATGTTACACTGAAATTAGTTTTGTTGGAAGCTTGCGTGTCAGCTTGGGGACGCGATAATTTACTTTACGATGTACCACGATAACCATATACCATATAAAATTACTATAATTGGATTAAGAAAATCATTCAAGAAGTAGAATTGATTGCATTGAGCCTCATCAATTCAGTTTATTGGTCGAATGGGACAAGGAAAAGCGATTAAGTGTGGTTGACAATTGGTAAAAATATTGTGTCCTTAGCCTTGCTTATTTTCCTAACCGTTCATATCGTGTTTTTCTTATTCATTTTCCAAAAATATCTTGTACTACACAGCTAGTGCCCTTTGGCAGCTACCACTCCCCTTCAAGCTTCCTCGCCCACCTCTAGCGAGCCATTCTTCAAATCTTTTGTTTTCCAAACTCCAAAACACAAGCTTTTACCCGGAAGTGAGAGAGAGAAAATGATTTAACGCTGCCAAAAGAAAGGAGCGGTAAGGCGGTTGACCGCCTTTCCTTGGTCGACTAAGGATTTGCTCTCAGTAAGAAATAACTTCGAGATAAAGATCTGTTAAAATAAAAACTCGAAGTCTACATGGCGACAGCTTTTCAGAAAATTGCGTTCGAAACCTAAGTGAAAAAAATGCTGAACGACGTCTATCAAGATGTTAGATCAGAGCTAATTCTAGCCACGCTGAAAAGTGAGGCCTTCCTTCTTTGCTCTGCAAAAGTGAGTACGAAGGAAAAGTTGCTATCAGAATCCGTGGATTTTGGGTCCGTGGACATTCTTTGATGTATGGGTAATTTAACCGGGCAGGGTATTTACGCTGGAATTATTTAGCTCAGAAAGTGTTTACGACGGAAACAACTCTACGGATTCAGTTTAGCTGGAAACTGTTCTCGATCGGAAGTGTTCACGAAGGAAAGATTTTCAATCGAAAACCTGTAGCCTGGAAAGAAGATTGAACATATTGTTCGTTGGCATTAAACGTTTTTGCTCAGAAAGGGAATTGAAGTGAAAGGGTTTAGGATGGAAAATTGATTGCATCGAATTATTCAGGATAGAAACTATTTTCGACGGATTTTTTTTCGCTGGAAGTACTTACGTTCGAATCGTCTGTTGTGGGCAATTCGATTCAGTCGAATGTATTTCAGCCGGAAATACATGTTTAGAACGGAAAGTGTTTACGCTGGAAATTATTTGATTTGGGTATACGGACGGTGAGCAAAAAAAACACTATACTTCTTTCTTGTAAGGTTAGGTTAGGTACGGTTAGATTAGGTTACAGCTGAAAATATACCATCCAACGACAACTTTCAGGGAAAATAAATTCCATCGTAGATTTTTCCGTCCTATACACTTTTCGTTCAAAACCATTTCTGGGCCAAACAATTCGATCCTATACATAACGGTGTCAGAAGGTTTGAGGTAGTTTCCAGCTAGGGTTCTTTCCATCGTAAAAATTTTTGGGCAAAATAATTCCAGCGTAAACACTTTCGGTTAAAAAAAAATATTTTAAAATGCGTCCCATCGTGTTGAAATTAGATCGTAAACTCTTTCCGTCATATCAACATTCCATTCTACATTTTTCCAAGGTAAGATATTCGCTGGTAATAGCTTTCTAGCCTAAACACATTCCGTTCAAAACTTTCCAGCTTAAACCCTTTCGAGGCTGAATGTTTCCGTCGTAAACATGACACCCATTTCACACATTTAATTTGTCCTATCGTCATTAAAATCTGCAGGAATTTCATCGTCAGCCCAAACCTGACCAAACCGCGAGGGTGATTGAATACTTCAAGTGGATTTTTCCGACTTCTGGAAGAATGCCATCCCGAACTGAATGCCATTCGTTCTGCCGGAGACTCGTAGAGCTACTCCCTGAACAGAGATCATTGTCATAAAGTACCGTGACTGACGGCAGCAGCGCCGACTTAGTTTCTCATTACTCAGGACTGCCCTCGTTGGCCTTCGCTGAACGAGGACGCCGTTCAGTGATGAGTAACCGAGTGGCAACAATCGATGCCTCAGTGGCAAAGGGGTAACTAAACTGATCTTTTTATTGATATTTGACAGAATTTTAATGTTCTGGGTTTGTATGCTCTATAGCCCAGTAACGATCCCTTTTTAATATAAGCAGTTTAAAGGTGTTTGTGGGCCACAGTTATTAGAGCGGAAACGTGCGACTTCCTATTACTATTATTTTATCAAATAATATTATGAAAAACTATGTATATGGGCTGGGACAAATGAACTGCGTACCCAAAGTGTATTGGGCTCCCGTCTGCATGTGACTTTGGATATCAGTCCGCATTTTTACTGCGCAGTACTCGTCATTAAATTGACCGTATATTTAATATATCAACTGTTTTTCACCTCCAATAGCGCAATTCAGCTGTTTTTTTATTTTTTATTCGTGAACATGTTGCTGATTATGGGAGCAGTGGAAGAAAATAGTAGTAGCCTGTTGAGATTGCTTTACGACACGCACGCACAAACAAGTTCATTCATCTTACAACGGCTTTACGACACGCATGTACGAACATGCTTATTGATGACAGCGGCTTATCTACACGCACGCACGAGCAGGTTTACTCGCCCGGCCATGGTTTCCCGACCTACATGCATAGACAGGTTCAATCGCCCAAACTTCCCCACAATACACAAACACGAACAGGTTCACTCGCCCAGTACTTCCCCACAACCCACAAACACGAACAGGTTCACTCACCCAGAACTTCCCCACAACCCACAAACACGAACAGGTTCACTCGCCCAGAACTTCCCCACAACCCACAAACACGAACAGGTTCACTCGCCCAGAACTTCCCCACAACCCACAAACACGAACAGGTTCACGCTCCCAGTAACAGTCTAATGTCACGACAGCGTCCCCCCAGGCCCACCTGGACAATCCCCTGGCATAGTCTACCCACATCAAGCGCCACTTCTAGCAATACCTTCGCTCAGCACCACACTCAGCGTTAGCAATACACTCGCACCACTTACCCTCACTCAGGCATTCCTCTCACCCACTAATATTCTCCCACCGGCTATCCTCATTCAAGTATTAACCTCCCTAGCAATATCCTACTACATCCTACCCCAATTTAAGTTATGCTCCTCCAGCAATATAATCCCACATCCTACCCTAATTAAGCTATGCTCCTCCCGCAGTATCCTCCTACATCCTACCCCAGTTTAAGCTATGCTCCTCCAGCAATATAATCCCACATCCTACCCTAATTTAGCTATGCTCCTCCCGCAATATCCTCCCACATCCTACCCTAATTTAAGCTTTGCACCTAAAGCAATATCATCCTACATCCTAACCTAATTTAAGCTATGCTCCTTCAGCAATATCATCCCACATCCTACCCACATCCAAGATTATTCACACATAACAGTTCACTCCCACATTCTACCCTCATTCAAGCCATGCGCTTCCAAGCAATGCCCTCCCACAGTTTACCCTCATTCGAACAAGTACCAACCTTCTGAACTCGTGAACTCCCACCGTGGTCCATTACGAGGAATGAAAGGAGTAACGACGCCATTTCGGACGGTTGGAGCCTTATTTCTATACTGGCACTAAATAGAGAAGCTTGGATCCCAATCATATATAGGCAGACTGGACCGCTCCAACCAGGGGGGGAGTCTGAGAGGACCCTTCCCGTATTCCTAGGGAAGCTCGTAAGCAGTGTGAGCTCTGGGTGGTAACTGGTCAGTGTAGCGAAGTTAACAAATAGCTTGATCTGGAGTGACTGCACCGTAGGGATGGTCGACTTCCTAATACTCGTTGTATTGGTGCTTTATGGAGAATATCTCACCAGGTAATTAATTCCCTGTAACTGCGATGCTCATCCCAGCAATTTGCTTGGGCAGCATGACGCTCATACATGAACACTCACTCCCATCCATTCCCTGCCCCAAGCAATGCATTCCATAGAGTAATGCAGTATCACATACACACACTCCCCAAGCTATACCCTGTCTAAGCAATTATATTCCTAGGTATACATCCTCCTCCATCAAATCTTCCCCCCCCCCCCCATCACGCCCCCCCCCCCATCACACCTTTTCTCGACAACCAACCGACCCTGCCCACCGGTCAACTGAATAACTCACAATGCCAACTTCTCGATTAATTTTATCTGGCCTTCTTTTCGGTTCGGTCGGACAGTTTGGACACGACCGCCTCTTTCCCCCCCTCCAGCGTCCCTGGTCCGCAGTGGTCCCTGCAGAGACATGCACTCTCAAGCAATGTGTGAAGAGGCAGCAATAATTCACATACAGCGGGATTTGAATTGGAGGTAAAAATAAAAGTCAAACCCATCAGGCGCCGGTTTGTGGCAATATAGTGGAGGGTAAAAGTTTTTGTTGCAGATGCCTGTTCATATGAACTATTTTCTCATAATCTTTCAGCCAAAGATTCAGCCTGTTAGTGTCGCCTAATAAATGTTCACACTTCTTTCACAGTTCTATTCTTTCTGACTAGTGCTAAATCTGCCATCACCAAACAGTCTCTGGAAGTTGGTGAACGCTGTTCCAATATGCAGTTCGCTCAACGTTCTAATGGCTTTTGAACACAACATGCGAACACCTAACGCCTTATCGTAACAGTTACCCTAAACTATTAATTGTATCGGGTTCTCATTATCCAATTCTTCAGGAAGTATCGAAACTGTTCTTGCTGTCTTGAAAAAGATTGATAGACCTGATATCGTGTCCTCTCAGTTCATTGAATAAAGTGAGACATGTGAAGTGACCTCTCAGTTCATTGAATAAAGTGAGACATGCGAAGTGACCTCTCAGTTCATGGAATAAAGTGAGACATGTGAAG